>REGL01000498.1:112163-155955 GCA_004194395.1 Aurelia aurita complex sp. Pacific | reverse complement strand
CATCATCTTCCTCCTTCTTAGCGGTTTTCCGCAGCGAGAAATTAGCGAAAGCGGGTTGTTTTCCATCGTCATGACTTGAGGTTCCTTTCTTTCCTTTTCCGTGGTCCGACTTTTTGAGTTTGGCACCCCATGCTGGCTTTTGTTCTTCATCCTTCTTGTGTCCAGGTTTCTTTCCGACATTCACCAAAATCTTGTCACTCTTTTTACTTTTCTTCATCCATTCAGGTTGGTCCTAAGATTGAATAAGATAATAGTCCTAATATCGATAAAATAATAGTCCTAATATCGAATACGATAAAACACAAATTCAGCTAAGTTCTTAACAACAGCGCCATGGCATGGACCGCTATCAATTGCCATACAAACATCAAAGCCTTGCAAAAGGGCATCTGGGAAATTTTCTCATATCAAACGTAAAAGAAACAATTTCGGTATAAATAAACAGCTTCTAACCTCGCTTGCACCCTTTTTCGCTCTCATCGCCATGAACTTGTCTTCCCAGAGTTGCGCAGAAGCTTTCATTACGAGGTTGGCAAATCCTGCACCAGCAGCCTATAAGAAAGTAGAATTATAATAATTGTCAAGCAAAGAAAAGCTAGGTCTTTCTAGAAGCATCCAAATGCTCTAATGTACCGGGTGAGTGAGTCAGTAAAAAGAATCCCCGTTTGAAAGGTCATGGCTGCCTGGAAATGAAGATGATGATATCGGCAAATATATAGTTTAATGGAGGACATGTTCAAATCCATCTTCCAATTTACCTGACGCAAATCGGCCACTCCGTTCTGAAACTATGAGCGATTTTCTCGAGAACGCCTCTTCAAGAAAGTTTCAAAATGTGCCAAAAATCACGGGGAAATTTCCCCAATATTTCTGCCTGACACAGGCCTTATAACAATGACTTTTGCACGCTTTAGCGCGTGCTATCTTCTTGGGAGGATGAACAAATCTTCATTTTTAGGAAGGAAAAACAAGACAAATTTGCTCATTGTTTTCATTCGTTTTTGCAGGTTTTTGGAAGGGGGTTTCTGCAGAAAATCTCCCATATCCACAGGAAAAGTGGAAAATTTTTGTAAACTTGAATTTACCAATTTTTCCAGTGCTCGTAAGAAGGCGAGAAAAATCACAAAAATACTTCAATCTTTTGTTCGTCAAGCAAACATTTATTCATTCCAATCCATCCAGTACAATTGATGCTATGAATTTTCAAAAATGGGAACTTTTTCTGGTTCACCCGGTATGTTTCCAGGTTCTGATACCCTTTTACCTCTGCGATCCTTTTTTTTTACCTCATACTATACTCTCACGCCAGACTGAACCAAGAAATAATATGAAAGACGAAGGCCTATACTGTTGGAATTGCTACAGAAATGAATGTCTGCCATTAATATTACAAATTTTTCTAATTAAATGCATCAGCAATTCAGAATCAATACTCACCGCTTTCTTCGCCTGGGTTGAAAGAGAAAAAAGAATGATATTAGTATCAATAAAAAAGGATAGAAGGATTGGGACAAAGCTAAAAATGGCAAATTTTAAGAATATAATTTGTCGTCTCTAAATGGAATACGAGATTAATAGCGGTCAAATTTGAATGAGAGGGAGGGGGTAGTCAGAAACCTTTACGTGCATCCTGCAGTTTCAAACAAAATTACTGAGTGAAGGAAACCTTCAAATTAAAAAAAAGAATAATGAATTGACAGATTCTTGAAGAAACAAGGGATTACTTTTGAAACAGAGTTAAATTGACAGGATACTGGGATAAGCACAATGACCGGCAAACAGTTCAAGTTGCCTCATCATGGCACTTAATAGAAAACAACAAAACCGGAATGTTGCTTATTCCAAAGTCCTTTCTTATTATTCAATCTATAAATATATATTGTCCATTCATTCATTCTTGCGCACAGTAACACGTTTCTTTCATGCATCGTGGCCACTTTTTTCATGACAGTAAACATATTCATGGAATCTTTATAATTGCATTCTGTCAAGACCTTGCCATGATTGTTTATGGAAGGCCCCGCAAAATGTAGACAATGGAAGAGACTTACCGTTTGAGGTACAATAAAACCAGATGGTAGTACTGGGTCCCTATGAAAATGAAAAACAATGAAAACATGGCTACCTAACAAATCTCAATGCAGCTCATCGCTGTGCTCAGCTTTGAGCTACAAAATACATTGTTATTCCATTTGCACAAAAATGTATAGGGTGTCCCAAAAAAATGTTCCATGTTTGATTAAATATAAAGGATTATGAAAAATGAATGGGCTCCATCGGAAGATAACCATGAACCTAAAATCTTAAAATGAGTGACCTCAGCCATATGGCGTCCGTCTATGAATAGGACAAAGAGAAAACTAAACACTTAATTGTTTTATTTGGCCTTTCTTTCTTTCGCCATGCGTTGGATTATCAAATACAAGAGGCTATTTATAAACCTATGACACCTTTTTAACTCAGGTTATTCTCTTTAAATCAATTTATGAGTATTCATAGTTTACAAGCTTTTGAACTTCAAGTTTGTGCAAAAACTGAAAGGAGAGTCTTCTTAATAGCATTTGCAGTGAAAGAAGCATGGGGTTATTGTTTCGTTTGTTTCTCTTTTATTAGGAACTGGGTTATCTTACCATGAAGCCTGTTCATTTTTTCGTTATTTTTAAATATTTAATCAAATGTTGAAAAATTGTTTTCGGACACCCTGTAAGACATCCTGTGCTTTTTGTTTACCGTTCCTGCCAATGCAATGTAACTGACCAATATTTCTAAACGAAGATTTGTTTGCAAATTGACAGCTGATTTTTAAGTAATAAACATTTAAGTACTATCAACAGGAATCACTTCTCGAAAATATATCAACTTGTATAATTCATCATTGAGCGTTAACATCTCTGGAGGGAGGAGGGACGGGGGGATGGGCAACGGTTTTATAAATTATAGAAATAAGTTCATACCTTCCCTCCCTTTCTGCTTTTCTTTTTTCATCTTCAGCATCATTGAGAGTCTTCTCTTGTTGTGCCAGATCCTTTTCTGCTTTCTTCACTTTTTCGTCAATTTCCTATCAAAATTAAAGTCAAAAATAAAGATTGATTAAGTTTGAAGAGAGAAACAGTTATTCTCTTAAAACTCTGTCAATCTTTAATCATTTGCATGGACGCTTTTAAGGCGTTGCTTCACACCCTGAACGGATACACCCCTTTACCTATATTGCACATTACACATCCTGTGCTGTTTCTGTTAACCAGCCAAACGGTCATTCGTAGTGTTGAGAATTACTTTTCTAATATGCGGCTTATATACAAGTTTTTAAGGTGCTGATCCACCCCTGAACGAACACACTCCAATATACGTATCATATGTTTTCTCTGATGTTTTTGTACTCCAGCCAAACGATCGTTGTTGCTATTGTTGTGGTGTGCGGCTTATACGCGGATTTTAATGTATTTCTCCACCCCTGAGCAAAGACACCTCATTACACGTACTGTACGTACCCTCTGTTGTTTATGTACACCAGCCAAACGAGGGTCGGCTTATACGCGGATTTTAATGTATTTCTCCACCCCTGAGCAAAGACACATCATTACACGTACTGTACGTACCCTCTGTTGTTTATGTACACCAGCCAAACGAGGGTGGGCTTATACGCGGATTTTAATGTATTTCTCCACCCCTGAGCAAAGACACATCATTACACGTACTGTACGTACCCTCTGTTGTTTATGTACACCAGCCAAACGAGGGTGGGCTTATACGCGGATTTTAATGTATTTCTCCACCCCTGAGCAAAGACACATCATTACACGTACTGTACGTACCCTCTGTTGTTTATGTACACCAGCCAAACGAGGGTGGGCTTATACGCGGATTTTAATGTATTTCTCCACCCCTGAGCAAAGACACATCATTACACGTACTGTACGTACCCTCTGTTGTTTATGTACACCAGCCAAACGAGGGTGGGCTTATACGCGGATTTTAATGTATTTCTCCACCCCTGAGCAAAGACACATCATTACACGTACTGTACGTACCCTCTGTTGTTTATGTACACCAGCCAAACGAGGGTGGGCTTATACGCGGATTTTAATGTATTTCTCCACCCCTGAGCAAAGACACATCATTACACGTACTGTACGTACCCTCTGTTGTTTATGTACACCAGCCAAACGAGGGTGGGCTTATACGCGGATTTTAATGTATTTCTCCACCCCTGAGCAAAGACACATCATTACACGTACTGTACGTACCCTCTGTTGTTTATGTACACCAGCCAAACGATCGTTGCTAGTGTTGTGGTGTGCGGCATATACGCGGTTTTTGATGTATTTCTCCACCCCTGAGCAAAGACACCTCATTACACGTACTGTACGTACCCTCTGTTGTTTATGTACACCAGCCAAACGATCGTTGCTTGTCTTGACTTTTGATTTCAATGAACGCAAATAAATATCATAATCATCCATAGCATTTCTTGCTTTGCCTCCTTTTGGTGCTGCTCGCTTGCGACCAAACTTCTGTTCTGCATATCTTGTCATTCCATCAATAAGAGCTTGTTGCACTCTCTCTGTAACGAAAAGAACACAATTAAAACTATTTAGCTGATGAGTACCCTAAATCCTCCATTAAGACCTTACCTTCGAATATGTCCCTGCCTCATAACTGGTTTTGACCAACAAACTCCCCTCTCATAAGCCATAACGTGGGGGTATTTGAATTCCACAAACGGTGAATATTTTACACAGCTTTATACATTCTGTGTCTTGGTATTATGTTATAGTTCAATGTTACAGTTTTAATGTATCATTTCCTGTGAATTCTAGTTCATTTCCTGTGAATTCTAGTTCATTTACTATGAATTCTAGTTCATTTCCTGTGAATTCTAGTTCAAATTGATTTGTTTTCACTTTTCTCGATACATTTAACAGCTAGAATCACAGTATGCCATCGAATATCTTCCTGAATGATAATAATAAAATTCTTATTTACAATTGGTAAGGTAACTACTGATAGCTTATCTGATACTTTTTAGAAGAGTGAGCTCATGAAAGACAACTTATGCATATAATCTAAATACAGCCAACCCATAATATTTACCAATGTTTGTTTTGCGTGTAGTACATCGTTAGGCATATGTTATCAAGTAATTCTTAGAAATACGACAATGTACTAAGAAAGTTATAAATCACAACGTTCCGAGCTTTGCTCTTCATCAGGCGAAATTATATGCATCATAATATTTACACTCAAAAGCATAATTTACAATTACATCCTTCATAAGCCAATGTTTTGATTTTGTTTGTAAAAGGAAGGGACCGTTTCGCAGCTCTTTATCAGATCAGGTAGGCAGTTTCAGAGTATCATTCCTTATTAGTTTGAGTTGATTCAGTAAAAATTTGTCAGAGTTGTGCAAAATGTATAAAAATATCGCTCGCTAAAGGTTCTGCTAAAGGATCTTTGGTAGAATAGCGAAAAGGGCTGTTGTAAGCTCATTTGTAAAATAAGCGCATTGAAAAAACAGACATGGTATTCCCAAATTTTGATTAATCATAATCCTAACACTGAATCAAAGCAAAACCTACCATCATCAGATTCACCATCGAAATCATAATCAAACGAATCAAGGAAATCATCATAATCAATTATATCAATCAAATCATCATCACCATCATCATCATCATTCTTTTCAAACTTCATTTTCCGTTGATCGAGTGATTTCGATTGCAACATTCTTCGATCGAACGATGGAACATTTGATTTCACGCTTGAGGCTGCTTTCACGAATCTGTCCTTGTAAAACCCTTGGTTGCTATGCCCATTGTTCTGATGTGTTTCTGCATCGTCATCTAGTAGATTCGAAGCTGATCTCGATTTCTCTCTGTATGCGACCCCCGTGGCTTTTCCGAACAATCCATCTGGCTGGTCTGTGTCCGTATCCCAAACAGGAACACCAACAAATAAACTCAGGGTGTCGATGTTTCCTTGTGATTTACTCAATCCTGAGGTCTTTGATTTGAGTAAGATTCTCCCCTGGTCTTGATGCCATTTTGGTTGCTGTTTATCAAGACTTTCGGGTGGAGCATTATTGGCTAATTGCGGTCGGATATGATCAGGCCAATCCATTCTTGGGTTTTCCTTCTTCTGTTCAGTCTTTTTGCTTAGTCGCTTCGTCTGATTAACGCCTTCAGATCTCTCTGAAGTCCGCTTGCTTTTCACAAAATTATCCCTACTTTCCTCATGTTGTGACTCAGACCATTCTTCTATTGAAGTATCGTACCTCACATCATTGTCAGGCATTTTTGCATATATTTCATACCTGTGCGGCTTGGTATTTTGTGGCATTCTCATCTGATATGTACTGATATCTCCCTGCCTGTCCTTCTCTCGGCCAACTCTTTGAAAATCAGCAGCAAAGGACCTAGACCGGATCCTTGGCGGAGACTCCTTTTCCTCCGTCTCTGGATACTCATCGTGACTATTTTCAAATGCACTGATCAAATCACCAAGCGACTTCGCAGGGGTCATCCTCGATCCGAAATGCTTTTTCCATGGATTTGTGACAGACTTGGCGTTTTCTATCTGATCCAAATAAGTGGAATGCTTAAATTGTCTCTGATTTGGTGGGTGGTATTCAAAACCGGCGTTTCTAAAATTTTTTCTATCCTCCATATCATTGTCGCTTAGATTATTGAGATTTCCTTGCGATTTGCTAATTCCAGACTTTTTGCTTCTAGACAACAACAACCGCTCAGCCTTCGAAGGGGCTTCTCTTTCAGCATCTGCATGTACAATTCCAACTGATCCCTTGAGGACGCCCTTCCCATCATGACTTGATAAACCCTCTCTGAATCCACCCTCCTTTCTCTGTGGCTGGCTATCGTTTTTAATGCTCTTGAAAGCCGAGCCCTGTTCACCTCTATGCAAAATGTTCCTTTCTCTTATTGGATTGATGATATTCCTTTGAAAGGCATCCATGGGCTTTTCGTCGCGTTTGCTTTCACTTTTCAAGTCGCTTTTAACTTCATTATTATTCAAGTCAAGAATAACTTCTCCTTGCTTAGCACCATTTAAATTCCCATTCTCAAATCTCTTCTTTCTTTCGTTTAACCCCGCAGCACTTTTCAAGGCTCTGTCAGGTCCAAATCGTTCCTGATTTACTCTCGAATCTTGTGGCAAACTCTTCACTTCACCATTAGAGCTCCACTTCCTCATTTTATCTCTGAAAATCAACGAACTATCGAAGAATCTGTTTTCTTTGAATTCATACCCATTTCGGCATTCCCTATTCTTGCCTTCCATGATTTTCCCAGATAACCAAGGGTTATGGAGCAATTTTCTATCGATGGTTCGCACAAGTTTTGTGTCTGCGTCTCGGGCGTTATCTGAAATGGGTGAATCACTGAAATCGCTCTGCAAATCACTCTGCATAACACAGGAAGCATCATCAACCACATCCTCACCATGATAACAACTTTGATCAACTTTGCTTGTCTCCATTTTAGGCCTAGGCAAGCTTTGTTCTGAGGGTTGATCAACAAAGTCAACTTTTCTTGGCTTATTTGCAGGTTTGAATGAAATGGAGTGTTGTGATTCATCTGTCGGCTTCAAAGGATCTTGTCTGTCTTCTCTTGATGAAATATTAACCACAGCTGTCAAAGTTGGTTTGCGGCCAGGCACAAGAACACGATCCTTCCCATTGGGAGAAACCTTGCTGTCAATACCATAGCCACATGGATCTTTCTCCAAGCCATTTCTCTGCGGTGATCTCGAAGGACTGCTACTTACATCCCCTGAATCTGTTGGTAGGTTACGGTTATTTGTTGTTAAACCACCACTTAACTGGTCTCCAGATCTCCCAAAAATCTGGTTCTCATTTAAGCCCTTCTTGTTGCTTTTTTGGCTCAACTCTGGTGCCATAATTATTTTGCCTCGTCCATAATAAACGTTGTTAACTCGAATCATCAATGCATCGAATTCCTCCATGTTTGTTTTATTTCAAATATCGATTGCTGTTTTCTTTCGATTCTTTCTTGCTTGTCAAATCACGTTGTTTACTCTTCCTTGCAGTTCTTCCTTGCTTTTTTAACCCTGCCAAATCTTTCTTGCTTCCTTTCCTGTCAAACTACCCCGTTATTTTCTTTACAGTTCTTCCTTCCTGTTCTTATCCTTCCCAAGCGTTTCTTGCCTTCTTGCCCTTATCTTTAAAAATGGCCGAAGTATTAAAGCAGTAACAATCTTGCAATAGCTTTGAAAGTTATAATTTACCCCCTATAGTTACATCAGCCTCTAGATCCTGTATAGATTGATTAGACTCTGTCAAGATCGTGGATGTAGATTTTATGTCTAGATGGCTTTATCTTCTCTAATTCCTTTTAGATTGTTCACAGCAGCCTGCTAGCATGTCCAAACTTTATTTTATCGTTATATTTCACCGAACCTTGTATATATGCAGAGTACCTTTCCAAGCTTGCTGCAAAAGGTTTTTAAATCAGTACTTGCAGATCGTGTTTGAAGGAGAAAGATCTTCCAGCAAGGTAAATCGATTTACTTTTCCTTTGAAAAAACTGGGTGTCTGTTGTCCTTAATTCTTGATATCACTTCGTTGCAATTGTACTCCAAATAAGAATGATCTTTTAAGTAGCTTGCAGATCAAAGATAACCACAACGAAATATCATAAATTATGCAAACTGATAACACTTCACTGGTATTCACGATCCTTAGAATCTTCTTGAAAAATGTGTGAAACTGACGTTCTCATACAGCTATGAAATATTTGCAGACTGACGAAAATTCAAGCTTTGAAAAATGTTTGTTTCTTTTCATCAAACATTGATCTCCACTCTGCCTTCGATGATATCTAAAATATTTCTGACACAGTAGTAATGCTGAAATTTTCAAACAAGCATGAACAATTTGTAGCCAAGCAGAAACCCAAGAAGCGTTGGGTGATGTTTGTGTAATCAAAGCGAGGACTTCGATGATTCCCAATTCTACATTAACTACCATAAACATAAAATTCTTGCTCTGGGAATCTTGCTCCAATCTAATCTCTTCTCTAATTTATCAGCCCCAATCACTCAACTACCTTCTGCAGGAAAATCCTTTCTAAATAATGTCACCAGAAACTTGCACCACAGATTGTCAGCAAATTGTCAGAAACCAGGCAACTGTGAACCAACACCCAGCAGCAATCTCAAATGTTTACTGCCCGAACTTATCACAAGCCCTCGAAAGAAGTACAGACAAATTTTAAATATTCATAAGTAGTCTATGAAGAAACGAAGGCGTTCCGTTAGCCAGGGGGTGATAAGAAATCTAGCTTAATGATATGATTGTATAGTGTATAAGACATTCACTTGATTTTTAGTTTGGCACGGAATATGTCCAACGATTTTTTTTTCTCACAGGCAACTCTCTTGCTAATACTTTCATCTTAGCAACACAAAGCAACAAACAGACCTCCGAGACTTCCAGACTCCAAAAGTGCCTCACAGGACAATTTCTTTTTAGTAGCATGATTCTAACAGATATTCTCAAATTCTCAAAGTTCCTAATGGACCATAATGGTTTCAAAGCCTTGTAACATAACACAAATTTTGCTCCATGGGAATGACATTGCATGGCTGTCAGTTAGGTTCTATGAAAAACTCCAAAATTGGGTATATCATTCAATAGCCAACCTGCATACATCTGTGCATCAAATTTTAAACCTCTCTGTGAAAAGACAAATTCTTCGATGTTTTGTATGTAAGAAAGGTGGAGCCACCTATTATATGAGTACCTTAACGACTGAGAGAAGAAGAGGAGAAGGCATAGCGGAGAGGTAAGATCAGGTGAGATTATTGAGCGTTGAGAGCCTAAGTTGGGTGGGAGGGGGCAGAGCCAGGTCGGTTCTTCCAAAGAATCGACTGATAAATTTAGTCTCATGTATGCGCCACAGGGCAAACGTAGTAAGTATCGAGAAAGAGGTATTACAAATTCTACAATCTCTAACAATAGACCTTTTAGCTATTTTGGAAATCGAACGATGTTTAGTTACATTTTGTAGAAATTTCGAATGTGCTTTTTTTTTTTTTTTTTTTTTTTTTTTTTTTTTTTTTTTTTTTTTTTTTTTTTTTTTTTTGCGTATAAAAATGTATAAAAATAACGCTCGATCCAGGCTCTTTTGCAAAATAGCTAAAAGGTCTATTCTGTTATTAAGGAATTCTCCCCCTGTAAAATCTGCATGAACATTTTCTAGAAGAAATTCTAGAAGAATGAAATTCTAGAAGTGGAAATGTTTTGGCGTTCGATGGTACCCAACCAAAAACAGGCATTTAGAATCGTTGCTAAGTAACTTATTCAATTTGAATGATTACATATGGGAAACGGGAGGTTTGTCAAAACAAAATAAATTTATTCACAATTTCACCAATAACACAGTAGCAGACAATACATTTGCAAATATATTATTAATGTCATCCTACCCACTTCAAATGAAATTCATTATTAATCTTTAAATATTCTTTAAATATTCATTAACATGACATACAAATTGTTTTGTTCTTGACGTGAATCTTGAGATGAAATTATGAATTAGTAATATCATGACCATAATTTGGGTTTTGAAAAAACTAAAGGTTGAAAGATAGAGAAATGGTAGAAATGATAAAATCAAAGAGCCATTTATTCGACCACACGCGAGAGAAGACCTCAGCTAAAAGGATGTTTTTATTCACATTCTAAAACCGACAAATTGTTCCTAATGATATAATAAGCTATATTAGAGGAGCAGGAGGTTGAAAGAAATTTGATAGAAGTGAGAAATGATTGATTTTAAGTGAAGTTACTACAAGAGTGTTTTGCTTTATACTCTTATTTGTAGTGGCAAACAAAAGCTTTCGATTCATCATAAAAGAGGAAACATAATGGTTGAAAATTTTCTTTTTGGGCATTTTTCTTTGTCTTTCAACGTGCCTTAATTTCACAATCAGCCAATCAACGGGTTTGACCACTTACTACATCTGATTAGCTTTCAGGCAAATTTTGTGGCTTCTGCTGTTTACGAAGTCAACATTTATTTTTTTAGTTTCCGAGGTTGGGATTCATCAACCTTGGCCTCATTTTCACAAAGAGATCCAGGAACGGTCAATCGATTACACTTATGACTTTTTGTTTCTTGTTTCCCTGCGTTCTTTGATTTGCTGATATTACTTGCTCAATAGGAACTCATACCATTACTCTTATAAAGTGGGCCCCCGGTTTGAAAATGGCCTAAACTAGCGGGAGTTCTCGTACACTCAACGAAATCGCTTCAAAGTTTGGTTTAAAGAGCTTAAACATTGAAAAACAAACTTTTAGTACAAAGAATGATGTCTTCCTGACCTATTCATCGCAAAATATATACCTTTCAAGCAGTAATCTTCCTCTGTAGAAGCAAAATAGATCCATCGCAGCTACGAGAACTCTAGGCCGTATCAACCGTTTTTCGTATGCAACAACAACAACTGTCTAAATAGCGCCTCCTTATTGGTTGAAAACCAAAATCTAGAAATTTGACTGGTAAATACGGAATCACTCCATATGGGCCTAAAGGGGACCCACTTTATCAGAGTAATGGTATGAGTCCCTATTACCAAGTGATATCAGCAAATCAAAGAACGCAGGGAAACAAGGGACGAAATGTCATAAGTCCATCAATCGATGAGACAATGAGAAATAACTTACTTCGCCTTGCGTCATTCATTCCTTTCATTGTTGCACCCATTACTGCTGATTTCCTCGAAGAACTAGATCCACTTGATACTGATACACTGCTTCTGCTGCTCGTTGTTGTAGGCGCGTCTTCTTCGTCATCATCTCCTCCCCTGCGTCGGCTCCTGCGGCTGCTCGTGTCATTTGCTTCCTCGTCATCTGAAAAGATAAGAAATATTGTCAAACATTTTATCTCCTATTATTCATTACTTTATTCAAAGTAGACTGGCCAGATTTGTAGCTATTTAAAGTTGATTTAGGCCCACTCTGCATGCCGCATGCAAGCAAAGGACCCCTAGTTTAACGTCCCTTCCGAAGGACGGTGAAGTGAAGTTGCTTGGTCACCGATCCTGATTTTGTCCACATTTGCCACACGACCGAGCTTAACTTCAGTGACCTTACGGAAACTGTACAAGCCGGTCGCCCACTCATCCTGCAAGTAATGCCTAATAGACAATAGAACTTTCATCTCCTTCAAGTAATTCCAAATTATCATATCAAACTTCTGTCCCCAATACCCCATTACGACAGATCTCGCCCCTATCTCGTTAAATCTTAGTCAAGTCACAACAAATATTTGCACAGGCTCAACTTGCACTTCGTTATATGCAGCCCTGCCTCCTCCCTGTCTCATGGGACCATAAGGAGCATCACTGTACAGTGTAGTCCTCATGCCCTCCCTTCCATGGTTCTCAGGACTCCCTTAGGTTTTATATGTGGAACTATTAAACTATCAGGAGATCAACTTGCCTGTACAGTCGTCTGGCCCACTCCTTACCCCATAACCTCTTCTCAGCTGTTCCATGCTCCGTTCAAGTTAGGAGTTGGAATGTTAGGATTAGCAATAATGTGCAGCGAAGAGAGCAACTTGTCTTATTACTCCTATTTGCCACTCTGGCTTTTATTATCGTTTCCAAAGAAAATAAATGAAATAAAGAGGGAAGATTGTACCATCTTGGTTACGTCTGTTTCGTCTTGAGTTTCGAGTTGAAGTGTCTTCTTCTTCATCGTCATCATCACGAGCTGCTCTTCGGGAACGACGTGTCCTTCTGTCATCATCATCCTATCAATCAATCAATCAATCAATCAATCAATCAATCAATCAAGCAATCAATCAATCAGTCAGTCAGTCAGTCAATCAATCAATCAACAGATATCAACATCATTATATTAGAACCCTCTGGCAGGAATTTAGATAAGTAGCAGATTTTCGCTTGATACATTGAGTCTTCCTAGTTTATTATTTCGTTTCCGATACATCGAGTGGAGACTTAATCCTTTCACGTGCCTGATTGACGTGACCAAGAGCCATTATGCCACTCAAGTGCGATCCGCTTAAATGGCACAATGCCACATGCGTGCGGGGATTAAAATGGCTATTCGATATATCAGAAACGAAGTAATTAACTAAAAAGACTCGATATATCATACAAAATCGTATTTTCAATCGAGAGTTTCCTATAGCCCGCGTTATTAATCTAAACTGAAGAAGCAACATGACATATCCCCATGATGCAGAAACCCAACCCCCTTCATAGCAGAAATCTGATCTGTGGGAATGTTGCATCATTTTATGCACATACCCCCCTTGTAAGCTTGGTAGATCAAGGAAGACTTAGTTGCCCATTTGTTTTTAAATCTTTCAATCTCGTTTAGATTTTGTAGATTTTCCCGATTTCATTTTATCTGATGGACCGCAAGTAAACACAAAGATTATTGCATTGAATAATCAAAACGGCAAGAGAACATATTTACATGGATGAAATGGTTTTCAAAGAGAGCTGTTGAGTTGTCTCTTTTCGGTTTAGATTATATGATGCTGTCTTTTTTATCTCTTCAATGTTTGTACCTCAATTGTGAGCTAAACCAAAGTAAACCTTCCTTGAGCGTAATTCAAGAGCCTTTGCGAAATCAAAACAAATTATATGTCTATGAAATCCTAAGAGAAGAAACTTGGCTAAATGTTTTTATTTTGTGCAGCGAGTCTGATGCTGTCCTTTCTCTTAATTTCGGCGTTTGTATCTTAAAATATGAGCCAAGATGAATCTACCTTCAGCTTAGTTCCGGGTTTTGGCACATTGACAATAAATGTGACTTCAACGTAAGCCTTGACAAAGAGAATCAGTTGAGTTTACTCTTTTCGGTTTAGATTATATGATGCTGTCTTTTTTATCTCTTCAATGTTTGTACCTCAATTGTGAGCTAAACCAAAGTAAACCTTCCTTGAGCGTAATTCTAGAGCTTTTGCGAAATCAAAACAAATTATGTGTCTATGAAATCCTAAGAGAAGAAACTTGGCTGAATGTTTTTATTTTGTGCAGCGAGTCTGATGCTGTCCTTTCTCTTAATTTCAGCGCTTGTATCTTAAAAGATGAGCCAAGATAAATCTACCTTCAGCTTAGTTCCGGGCTTTGGCACATTGACAATAAATGTGACTTCAACGTAAGCCTTGACAAAGAGAATCAGTTGAGTTTACTCTTTCTGGTGTCAAGAATACGAAGCTTTCTTTTCGATCAATTCAATGTTTGCACCTCAATTGTAATCTAAACCACTGTAGACATATCCTAGAGCCTTGGAAAAATGACAACAAATTCCTATGAATGCTTTCTTTTGATCCAAAAAGCAGAATTTAATGTTTGTTTAGGTTTGTCACGAAGAACCTGCTCCAGGCTACGATTACTCTGATAAATGCATCGGCAAAAGACATCTTAAAATGGACCAACCATAATTCAGCTCCTGATCTCGATATACTTCATTCTAAATGGGTTAGTTAGTAGTCTAAAGTTTTTCTCTTTGCATCAAACAAGATATTAGACCTTTCTGACAGTTCTATCGATCAAGCGATATTTTTATACATTTTGATACGAAAGGTTCAATTGAGTGGCGTTAGAGCTTTGTCACTATCATGCACATTTAACGTTCTATAAAATGTATAGAAATATCGCTCGATTCAGACCAGAATATTTTTTAGAATAGGTAAATATCCTAAGAATTTCTTGTACGAGATATTGTTGCATCCATTTACCGCCAAATAAGCAACCTTTAAATACAGTAAAAACCCGCTTATAAGAACCTACTATTTTGCAAGTCAGCCTGGTTTCTTAAACAATGAATACAATGGACTGGTTCTTATAAAACAATTGAAAATTTGATAATACCAGCCTGTAGATTCTTAGTCCACTAGGTTCTTAAACGCGGGGCTTTACTGCAGCAGAGATAACAGTTTGTTCAGACACGAGAGGGAGAGAGAAAGAGAGAGAGAAATGTAATAAGTCTATGCTTACGTCATCATCATCATTACGTGTCCTTCGACTGCGACGGGAGGTGTATGTATCTACAAAGAAAACAGAGGAGATTTAGGAACTGCACGCAAACCTCACGATCAACAAATCATACAACTATTTTCTGCTGCAATCTTCCACCTTCACAGCCGCTGTTTTCATTCAATGATTTTGAGATAGGTGTGGCTTTCATGAAAACAAATGTTCATTTAAAAATGCGATGGAAAGGGCTCTGAAGCGAAAACAGGAGTTGTGACATTCAACTGTTCTGTTGTCGAATGTTGGCGTATTCCCGGCGTATTGACCTGTTCAGCTGCAGGGATGGTTCAGTGGAGCACGCTTGACTAAAGTACTAATCTGATGGTTGGTGGTTCGAGTCCCCACAATGTCACACCTGCTACGAAGAGTGAGAAGGGTTACAAACTCTCTGTAATTCCAGGCTAAAGGGATCAGTAGGTGTGGTCACATTGAGAGGAATGACCAGGACACTGTTCGATTTGTTTAGCTTCTCAATGTCCCNTTCTGCTGCAATCTTCCACCTTCACAGCCGCTGTTTTCATTCAATGATTTTGAGATAGGTGTGGCTTTCATGAAAACAAATGTTCATTTAAAAATGCGATGGAAAGGGCTCTGAAGCGAAAACAGGAGTTGTGACATTCAACTGTTCTGTTGTCGAATGTTGGCGTATTCCCGGCGTATTGACCTGTTCAGCTGCAGGGATGGTTCAGTGGAGCACGCTTGACTAAAGTACTAATCTGATGGTTGGTGGTTCGAGTCCCCACAATGTCACACCTGCTACGAAGAGTGAGAAGGGTTACAAACTCTCTGTAATTCCAGGCTAAAGGGATCAGTAGGTGTGGTCACATTGAGAGGAATGACCAGGACACTGTTCGATTTGTTTAGCTTCTCAATGTCCCAAAACCACCTTCGCATGGACATTATGACATAAATAGAAAAAGTAGCTTTTTGAGGTTCGTACATTTTAGAAACACACTGCTATTTCATGTCAACAACGGTCAACAAGCTGCTCTGTAAATTACACATCGAGTGTCAAGCGACAAACTGACCAGGCCTAAATACTTTAATAAGAAAGTACTAACTCTAAATCAGTAATAAATCCACTTTATAAAACTGAATTAAATTAAATCTTTCGCAGCAAACAAACTTAACCGCATGCGAGATCTTTTTAGGCGCAATTTCTATTCGTTTATTAACCTTGCTTTAGCCTGGCCTCCAAATGAAAGGCAAAACAACGAATGTGGCTTTTGAATTGCACAGCAAAATAATTGAACATTCCGACATAAGGGAAAAGCCCAATAATAAATATTCCTTTCAACCACCGCAGAATTATTATTTCTTATGTTTTTACGGAAATCTTTTGCAACTTCGCGGTTTGATCTTTTCGTCAAATTTTGGACTCCTAAGATTCCTTTTCAATGGTTGAACGTTCAGGCGGAAATGGCTGCCTGTTTGGCCTGTGAATACTATCGTGAAATGTGAAAATCTCCATTAACTGTGCTGCGAAGTCATTTCGAGTGCAAAAACACATTATGTATCACCTTAAAGTGAGATTTAAGGGCGTTCCCGTTTCTTAGTTAAGTGTATCGTCCCCTCTCTCCCCCGTCGCAAGCACACTCAACTTCTAATTCGTTGTCTGGTTTTGTCTTTCTCATTCTGAAGAATTTTGTTCTCAAGAAAACTTGCAGTGATGCTAGCTAAAAGGAGAATGTTAGGCGCCAGATAATGTCTCAACCATTCTGCATTTCAAATTCATTTTTTTGAAAGAATCATATGATCAAAATCTATTTTCTTTTCCTCGGGCGCTAGATCATTAAGCTTCTACGGCAGTATAGTTCTTGGGGGAAAACATTTATTGACACTATTCCTATCACATTGAAACGTTTTCGCAACGTATCCCATATTAAAATTTCCGCAAATTTTTCTTTCTGTCCTCCTGTTCTCAAAACAGCTGTTTTCAAACTTGTTGTCTTGCCCCATACCTTCTAAACTTTCTCAAGCCAGCCATCAAGAATAACTTAACTTAGTTATGTAAAAAGTACTGATTTGTTTGTTTATCTGTCCAGACGTGGTGAATTTTTATTTCATATATCTAAATTTTATGAGAACGGACCACATCAGATTTATTGCTACGCTATTCACTACAATGTACTTCTCTATACCAATGCCGACAAGGTTATCATCTTCCGTGATGGCTTATCTCAAAAACGGCACCCACTCACTTTAGGATTATATTTATCGAAAAATTTGAACTGTTATTATACGGAATTAGCTATTTTCTGTCCAGTGAAAGTTTATGAATGCAGACTTCGAGGGTGAGGCTTTCTACAGTTCTTTGCACGCTTCTTACAATTGATACCAAAGGGGCGATCTCTCCACTTGATCAAAATTTGAAAATGGTCGCCAATCTGAACCAAATACTTACCTTCCTCTGGGCTCGGCGATCGGCGGTTTCGCGACCTTCTTTCTTTTGGTTCCTCTGGGCTCGGCGATCGGCGGTTTCTCGATCTTCTCTCTTTTGGTTCCTCGGGGCTTGGCGATCGACGAATTCTCGATCTCCGTTCAGTTACTTCTTCAGGACTTTCCGATCTCGGGCTTCTAGTTCTCCTCTCTCTTCTCGGTCTTCGTACACTTCTTTCCTCATCCATGTTTTGGTTTGAAGTGAACACAATTTGATTTCAAGATGTTGGTTTTGATAGAATTTTTGCTAAACCTTTGCAAGGCGATTAGACAACAATGCCCTTCCCTTTACAAATATGTCAAAGGTAGCAAGCACTTTTTGTTTCTAATAAACAGCTACTTGCTAAAAGCAGTGAGTTTCTTGCAACTTCGCCACAAGACAATGAAAGAGGAGGAAATTCTCAAAGCGGCACTTTTCTCTGTCTTTTTTCAGCAAAGGCAACTGTGAAACAATCCTGATTTCATTGAGCTGATTTCCCTGAAGATTACAACGCCAATTGTTGTCATAGTAAATATTCTCTCTCCAATATTTACATTCGTTTCTTTGTTTTATNGCAGAGAAAAATCTCTCATTTTTGACCTCCTCATAGAGACACGACCTCCTGCAAAGATCAACCTCTTCGAAGTCTAGCCTCTGGTAAATTTGAATATTCTTTCTTCCATTCTAAGCTCATTACAAACATTCTCTTTTAAGACGATTATTTATCAAAATCAAATTCACCGGAATCCACAAAAAATCATTAGCATTATAGGACCATATTGAAACTGCTTCGACTTCAAACTTCTTAATCTCGATTTCATGATCGGATTAGGTCAAGGCTATTCTGTTCAAATGAATTTTGTTATCAGGGGGCAAATCTTATATTAAAAACTAATTTAATCATGTTAATGTCGAAGTTTTAGGTTGTGATTTTTCGCTTCACAATATAAACATATGTTGCCTACGACAGATGAACGGCTACTCCTAAATCCTTCGATTGTAAGTAATTTGACAAGAGACAGGCGTCGGAGTTGGTACAAATAATTTTTGTGTTGTGGATATTCCGCAATGTCCACAAAAATGGAGGTTTGATTGCAAGGAAACGTCGAAATTGATCGGTTGAATTTCGGCACAATGAAATAGCAGATCGCAAAAACGGCTGATTATATCGGGGTGCGCCAAAATAAACTATGCACGTTTGGTAGGCCACAATAAATCGTACACTGGACCTGTTTTGAAGATTCATGACTTAATCTTTAGCAGAAAGCTTTGTTTTCAGTTTTTAGAGCTAGAGGTGAGTTTTTTAAAATTTTCGTTCTCGAAAAGACTGAAAACGATCGAAAAACGTCGATCAAGTTTTCTAAAGAATCGAGATGAATGGAGAAAGAGAAAACTTGTTCTTGGTGATTTGGGATTTAGAAATCGATTAGTTGCATTGATTAATTTTATCGATTAATCAATTGATTTCTAAATCCCTTCCCAAATCACCACGAAAATGTCTTCTTTTTGTCCATTCGTGTCGAGTCTTTAGAAAATTTGATCAACATTTTTTGATAGTGTTGAGTGTTTTCGAAAACGAAAATTTTATGAAACTCGCTTCTAGCTCTAAAAACTGGAAAAAAATTGCAAAAATCCTAGAATCTTATTCAGGCTTTTTGCTAGAGATTAAGTCATGTATCTTCAAAATTGGTCCAGTGTACGATTTATTGTGGCCTACCAAACGTGCATAGTCTATTTTGGCACACCCAGCATTGCTTAAAATGTTGGCTATAGGATGATAAAATGTTTTGCTGACTTCATACGGAAAACTACGCTGGGTACCAGACTCTCTAGCCGAAAACACGAAGTGCAGCTCGGTGCAGAATGTCTCTGAGTTAAATGTACAGAAAAATAGGATCTTTTTAGCTGGTATTCAGTTGTTTCTCACTGAGGTATCAATCTTTATTGGCGGCGAAGTAAACATCAAGGTATCAATCTTTATTCAAGAGCTAAGCCTCAAACTCCTTACAAATCTAAGCTGTTGTCAATTGTCCTTATGTCCAAGATCTTTAGGTATCCAGCGTCAAACTCTTTTATTTCCAGAAAATCTCCCTAATTATCTTTTCTATATCCCCTGAGATCATGCTGGCTTCTTTCTTTTGGATATGAGTAGTTGGACAGAGCTTGCCTGTCTCCAATTTAATACCCTAACTTAAGTACTCAATGGTAGGGGGCGAGGTATGGGGTTGTGGCCTTTATCAATGGTAGACTTATTACTTAGAGTCTCCTGCTTCCCTGCGCTCCTTCACTTAATGACCTATATCAATGGTGCCTAAATAATGTTAGAACTCGGATTTATGGACATGTTTCTTATCAAAATTACAGTTTGATTCTTGGGTAACCGGCATGCATTGCGATCATTTGTTTTGCTTTTCATTGATTTCGTGGATTTCATTCAATTCAATTCCAAGGTTCAGCCACACCTGAGGAGAAATAAAGGTCCCATGTGGAGCTTCAGCGACGTGCTGCTGACTTGAAGGACATCATAAAATCATTTTCATGCAGCATGAAATTAGGCTAACTTTACAAATACGACTGCAATGCATGCTGGTTTCCCATGAGCCTTTTAGAATGATAACTTACGTGAAGAGTTTCCTCTTAATGACATATTGACTAATTTGCTTCCAGGGGATATTTCAGATAAAACTGCAATGCAGGCTGGTTTCCCTCTCTCACTCTTTCCACCCCACCTGTCTATTCTTCCTCTTTCTGCCCTGCATTTATCTTTTGCATCTTGTGCTGACAGGAGACTGGTAGCAAGTCCAGTTATCCAAGAGCTTTTAACGGAACATTTTTTTTGGCGTTTTCCTAGATTTATAGGTGCCTTTCTGATGAAAACGAGGCAGTCACAAATGACAGCGAATATGCAAGCGAGATGTGAACAAATCGTGAAAAGGTGTGTCCAGAAATAGTGTGGAAACGNGTCACAAATGACAGCGAGTATGTAAGCTAGATGTGAACAAATTGTGAAAAGGTGTGTCCAGAAAGAGTGTGGAAAACACTTTTTGAATCAAGATTATCATTTAGACAACAATTTGGATCTGCCAGAGATAATTGAAAAGATTTCCCACTTGAGCAGAACCAAGCTGATTTTATCTGGTCTTGATCCATCCTTGATCTGTTGATCATAAATGAGCGAAAAGGAATGGGCGTTTCCAAAATGGCCACCTCTCTTCTATATCCCATGTTCTCTAATTCAAAGACGTGGGTGTACTTCGGGTGTAGAATTTCTACCCTAATCAGGATCTGGCATTCTAAAAACCTCCTCAAGAACTTACACATTTAGAACTTTCTCCCCGAAAAGGAAACTTCGAGTTCTGATTTGATTTCTCATTTCCTTGTCCTAAAAATAACAGCCTCATGGTATCCTTGAACACCCACAAGAATAGCAATTAATATTATCAATCTTGATATTATCAATCAAAAGAAGAGGTAAAACAACAGTAGTTATTGTTCAATGTTTACAGAACAGCCATTGGTCAAACCTATTTCGCAAAAATTCTTACCAACAATATTCTATTGTCAGATAGGTGCAGGATAGACGCCGTGATTTTATCACTTTCCTCTTTTTCAAAATGCTCTAAAAATTGCCAGGAGCCAAAGCGAAGCGCATATGCTTATATTGATACACTTTCTGAGGTTTTTCCAAAAACGGGATGTATTTTTCTGAGGAACAGGTTTGCAATGTCTTGAGTCTATTTCAACATAATGCGTCGTGAGTTTTGGATTAGACGGGTGGTTGTTCAAAAACATTCATGCATTACAAGCTATATTGTCTGCTTTATAATTCTCCATTCTTCAGATTTAAAAGGCTATTGGATTTACAAGGTTTTAAGATTTTTGGTCGAGTCGCTCAAAATATCCCCCATTAAACTTTATCCAATTTCCGTCTTGATCAAAACAAGCGACCAGGCGATTGGATTTTAGGAAATAGATCAAAATCTTTTATTAATTCTGATTTGGGATGACCGTCCTTCGATCATTTAGAGAAGGGTGGTAGGCTAACCATTTTGAATAGAATATTGCTCTTTGTTGTTGTTTATCTGTTTATCCGCCGTCAGGCATCGCGAAATATGTTTGTTTACATCTAGCGACTTTCTCTAGTTTTGGTTGAAACAAAGTTCACTGTCTGTTAAATTGTTAATTTTCTGCTCTACAGTTGGTATTTGCAAAATTGCCTCAAAACTCTGCTGAAGTATCCTTGATTAGTTGTTTATCTATCCGGGATACTTTATCTCAAAAGCATTGCATTCGGAGGACCCCGTCCTTGCTGATATATGAACGATCATACCAACCATAGAAATGATACCAACACAGAGCATGCAAGTGTATACAAGATAAGATACTTAATGCATACCCCAAGCACAAAGCTTATGGCAGCTCAAATGATCTTGGGCTGTAGGAATCAATCTTGCTTAGATTATGCATCACAAGTTGTTGACATCATACGACGAGAAAACAAGATGCACACAAACAGATGTTCGCAAAGGGATACATGAAGTCAAAAAGAGCTTCACGTAATCCGCACGAGTTTTTTCTAATCAAACCGCAAAAATTAATTGCTAAATCGATATACCACATTTGCGGCAAGACGCAAGCTGCTACAATGCGGAAAGGTGGTAGATTTCTGTATTGAAAGCAAGGGTATTTATTGATAAAGCAACGCGGTGTAACCAGAGATCTGATGCGCCGGAAAGGCAAGGGTATGATTATGGCCAATGCTTGAGGGTGTTGCGCGCGAGTGCAGTGTATCGAGCAAATGTTTCCCATGTCTGCAAATTGAACAGAAAAGTAAATAAACTGAAATAAAAAAACCATCTTACCATCGTCCGACATGGTGCTAAAAGTCTTTTCTTACAAATTGAAGCTCTTTTCTTGATGACAGCTGCAAGCTATTACTTTCAGACCTGTGCGAACCAGCCCGTCCTTTCGAAGACCCCTCTTGATGAACGAAGGAGAGGCTTGGGAGTGAGTTGAACAATAAATCTGGACTAACATTAGGTTTTGTCCGAATTAGGAATAATTCTGCCCTGCCCATTTAAACCCTTTTGAATTTGAGTCATTATAATACAGACGGGGGTCTCTTTTCATCCAATAAATTTCTAATAGAGTTTCTGCTTTGTGTGAAATCAAATTGACAGCATCCTATGATTCGAAGAACATATTTCAAATTTCAGAACACAGAGATACAAAACAAAGTTTTCAGAAACATAAAAGCTACCTCATTTCCTGCAGAGAACCAACGAAGCATGCACCTTCAATGTAAAAATGTTGGTTGTTGATAAAGGCTTTCAATGCCGAAATGTGTGCTTTAGTTTTTACCAATTTCGATCAACAAGGAAGAGTTTTATCCTATAATCACAGAAAAAACATGGCTACTTAAATCATTTGATGATATTTTATCATTATTTCAATTTTTATCACAGATACAGACCATATGTCTTGAGATGGGAGTCAACCAACTTGGTGACGGGGGTCAGCTAAGTTAAGATGTCTAGCTAGAGAGGGGTTCTGGAAAGGAATATATATATATTTAGGTATTTAGGCACATTTTTCTTCTCTCTGATAAAATAATTTTACAAGGAGGAGCATGCCAGATCCTTATTCCTCAATCTTGTACCTTTTTAGATGTTCAAACTTTGGTCCTCTCGTCAGCTTCCCTAAACGAGCCTTTATTTTGGGGAACTTTCCTTTTCGCTGAAATTTTTCTTAGCAAGGGCTGCCCTAATTTCAAAATTCTGTTCCCTCTAGTTAGAGCTAATTTCAATTATCAGTTCCAAACAATTGAAAAACCTCTCAAATAAGTCCCAAAAAGAAAATTATGACAGGTGTCCCCACACTATGGGTACTAGAGCCTAAAAAAATGATAAAAAACTGAAAACTAAATTTTGTTTTATAATCATCCACAGGCTCTGGTGCCCATGGATTGTCCCTACCAACCCCCTTTCGGTACCCCAAGAATCAATGGGAAGTTTTCTAAACACCCTTGCATCCCTGTGACGTAATATGAATCCGGTGGGGAATATTTTTTGAAAGTAAAAAGCCACGAGAGACGAACGAACAAGAAGGGAGAAATGTGTTTCATTATGTTATGAAGAAAAGAGAAGGTGTATTTGGTCTCAAAGGTATCAAATCAATTGAAAATTGAACAGAAGTTGCAACAGATGATGCAATTTGCTCATTTAAATTGTATTTCATTGGCGGGATGGTTTAAAATTCACAACTTTCTTCGAAGAGTTTAGGCCATCCATACCACTGCCAGGAGTTTAGGCCCTTTGCATTCTTTCGATATTGGCTTCTCCAGAACTTCTACCAAGATCGCTGCTTTCAATAAATTGGAACTCTCAAAAGCCGACGAGCTGCTCAAAGCAATGGAGAATGCGTTAAAAACACCTGATAAGCATGGAGATAATTATGGCCGCAAAAGACATCGAAGTACTCTTGATCTTTTCGATGGCCTAAGTGATGACGACGATAGTGAAGCAAGTCCTTCAACATCCAACGCAAATCCTTCCACCGTCGACTGGAAAATCTTTAACGATCCTGTTCACGGTTCAATTAGAATTCATCCTGTGTTAGTATCAATCATCGACACGCCACAGTTTCAACGTCTAAGAGATGTGAAACAACTGGGTGCTTCATATTGGATTTTCCCAGGTGCATGTCATAACAGATTTGAACACAGCATAGGAACATCCCATCTTTGTGGTAAAATGCTCAAAACACTTCAAGAACAACACAATGATTTGATCACTCAAGAAGACATCCTTTGCGTTGAAATAGCTGGACTTTGTCATGATTTAGGCCATGGTCCTTTCTCTCATGTGTTTGACAACCAATACATAAGTCGCATTCATCCTGGTAGCACTTGGACACATGAAGAAGGATCTGTCAGCATGTTTGATCACCTTGTGGATCAAAACCAAAGTGTGCAGCAAGCTTTTGATATGTTTGGAATAGGAGGGAATGAGATGACACTTGTGAAAGATCTTATCATGGGGAAAAACCCAATAACGGACACTGTTGAGCAAAAATGTGTTTTCAATGGTGCAGAAAAGGAAAAATGGTTCCTGTTTGAAATTGTCTCAAACAAAAGAAATGGCATAGACTGTGACAAATTTGATTATCTGATGAGAGACTGTCACTATATTGGGACAAAAAACAATTTTGATTGCACAAGGTATTTTCAGAACACAAGAATTATACAAGTTGATGGGCAGCTGCAGATTTGCGTCAGAGATAAAGAGGTATTCAATTTGTATGAACTGTTCCACATAAGATGGTCACTTCATCATCGTGTTTATCAGCACAAAACAACCAAAATCATTGAAGAAATGCTCTGTGAAGCATTATCAAAAGTAGATGAAAAATTCAATATTTCAGGAAGCATTGACGATCCAGTAGCATACACCAATATGACAGATTCAATCATTTATGAAGTGCTGAGAAGTCAAGACCAATCCGATGAAGTGAAAGATGCTCAAAACATTCTGAGAAGAGTCCAATCCAGGCAACTTTACAAGTTCTGTGGTCAAGTAAATGCTTTGCTGACAACACGATATGAAGGATATGCCCCATCATCACAAGAGGTACTTCAAAGAGGAACAACTGGGATTGCGATGGAAATCGCAAACAAAGACGAGGCACTTCATGTTGATGATGTCATCGTTACTGTCGTTTCAATTTCATTTGGAATGAAGGAACATGACCCCATCAATTCTGTTGTTTTCTACTCAAAAGATGGTAGACCAATGAAATTGCGAAAAGAGCAGATATCGGAATTATTGCCTAATACCTTCAGAGAGAAATATATCCGAGTGTACTGCAAGGATCCAGCCAAAAAGAAGATTCTGGAAGAGTGTTTCAATGACTGGAGTGAGGAAAATGGTTTTATTGTGCCAAGCATGTTGGATGGAGACAAAACTGGCTATTTTACTGATATGCATAAAGATTCTACAGTCAAGAAAATGCTTTCTGAGAGCAGGCTGAATAATCTTGAAAAGAATAAGCATGTTCGCAGAAGCATTTTGGACAACTGAATTATTTTGAAGAAGGACTTCTGAACAAAAATGTTGGGAATTCAAATTATCAATTATTTATTCACATTCAAATTTTATATACCTACTAGTTCTGTTAACAATTTAACCATACAAATTATTTTAATCATACAAACTATTTTAACGATTTAGATACAAATTGTTTTTGAGATTTAGTACTTTAAGTAGGCCAGAAATTTGGTATATTGGTACACTATCTTAGGAAGCTAAAAGGTTATCATATTCAATATGTAATGTCTAACAATTTAATCAACAAAATTACCGTTTACTTAAAATACAAAGATCTGTACAAGATCACTCTCTGAAGCATTTCATGCTGAGTGATTTAAATAACTTTTAGGAATCCTTTATTTCCTCTTGAGCAGTGAGCAATGATTCTGAGATATTCTCTCATCAAATTTGCTGATGGTTTTTAATGAAGTAGTCTACCCCTAGTTTAAAGTTCTTAAGAGTTCCTTGGTTCAAAATTTTTACAATCTTTCATACCAGAAAAGAACTTTTATCAGAATTTGAAGAATTCTTGAGAATTTTTGACACATGTTAATGTGCCCAAGGCGTGTATACCTGTACTGTATATTGTCTCCTAAGTATACATTTCATAACTGAATTAACTTAAATGTAGCCTAGTTTAATAAATAGATTTAAAGTTTCGTTGTGTTGAAAACCTATTGCTTGATATTTTTATCTGACACTGGTCACATTGAAACAGTCAAAATCTTGACCTAGAAAAAACCTCAAGAATACAAATGGATGATCTGAAATTAAAAACTTGAAAACAGAAAGATAATTGACTATAAGAATGCCCAAATCAAGAAGCCTTTGTTTGCACAGATCCCGATTTAATTATTAAGCAATTTGCCATACCCAGTGTCAAATGAAAATATCGCGTTGCATGACGTTTTGTTGCTAAATATAGTTGTATTTATTGCCAAGTATATATTTGGCATAATATTTGGTTGATGTTGTTATGTTTTGAAAATGTTATGTTTTGTTGAAGATATAAGACTCAGGTGCAAATATCTGAAAATAATAATTTACTAAAAAATGCATTCATTAACTAACTGAATATAATGGTATACTAATGTGTCAGTTTGACCACAACTTGCATATGCTCAATTTTTGCCTGTTTTTCTTTCCCCTTATTTTGAATGAAATAGCGGGTTTGGTCTTTAAAACAGAGGAATCGGAAGTTCAAGGGGATCTTTTTGACTGGTGACCTAAGCAAATTTACCTTTTCTATGCTCTCTCTGTTATCACCATTTTCATGGTCCATAAAAATGGTGGCACTTTTATGGCCCATAAAAATGGCAACAACAGAAGATGCCAAATACGTTAGTTGAGTTGAACTCTTCTAACTATTTGTTCATTTGTCAACATTTACATTACAGTGATGGTAACAGGATCCTTTTAAAAAGGTATTTTGATACATTTTGTAGAATGTTGAATGTGCACAATAGTGATAGAAGCTCTAACGCCACTCAATTGGACCTTTCATATGAAAGCGTACAAAAATATTGCTCAATCCAGACTTTTGTGAAACAGCTAAAAGTTCAATTCAAGGAAACAAGCAAGCAAGCAACATTTATTTGTTAACGCAAGCTAGGTTTCTGGCAGCTACACATCTGATGTGGGCTTGCGTCACTACGGCTTGTGCCCTCAGAGTTGCCTCTGAGTACTTATTTACCGACCTTGGAAGGATGGAGAGCTGAGTTGGTTGCTGGCTTGTGGTTTGTAGTGCCGGCGACAGGATTAGAGCCCACACGGGTAGACCCCACACAAAAATGCCTTAATCTCCAGCACTTGTACAATAAGTGGCAATTATGAAAATGTAAATCTTCATACCTGCAGACATACTGTAACAGTCTTAGATTTACTTCTGAAAACATTTCATACCATCTGAACATTATCAGTCTCTTGATGAAAATTGTTCTGCAACAGTGACAATCAAAATTTGTTCCATGACTGGACTACAAGAAAATTGCTATTTAGCCGGCATCTTTGTTTTGGGGGTTTCTTGAACATAAGCATCTGCGCTAAATTTGACCAGTGTTCTTTTTATACTTTTTTCGATTTGAAGTTTCTTTCCTTGACTGAAAAAGGATATAAGTACAAAATCACAAAACTATCTGGGATTCAACATAAACAATAAAATATATAAACCAAAATAAAACAGTATACTACAAGCCTTGAAGCATTTAAAATAACGAAATGTTAACAATCGCAAACCTCAAATCAGAATTATCATTTTGTAAACAATTAACCTTTCATCAATATATATCTATTTTGACAATGCTATCATTTTCGATGTTTACTCATATTTTTCTTTCCTTTTTTGCATTTTAATTTAACGGCTAAAGCTAGATAAGCTATGCTTTACTTTGGTCGTATAGGATACAGATCTTTTTATATCTACCTGTAGTCACATTTAGTTCTGTATTCTATGAAAAATAATGAATTGATTTAAATCAACGGAATTAAAATCGCCACATTAAAGTCGGTTTGGTACACCCGAAATAATTTTCTTCACAAAGACTAGTAATCCTTTCACTGACTTCGTAAAAACCGTGTTGTCGAAAAATAAAGATAAAAAAGCTAAAACAAGCTTTTTGAACAAACTCACATCATTTTAACTCCATAAGATTTCCACCATTTTTGCATGACCAGTATTGCAATTAATATTCCAAACTTCGCATAAATAACAAATTCTGTTCGAATTCCACGTATGGCTGGTCGCATTGCAATTATCAATTTATGAAGCAATCCACTGGGTTTCTCTGCAATTCGCTTTACCTAAAAATGCGAACATGTGCATCTTACAATTGCTAACTTTAAACAAATTTTGTGAAAAAATATTTTGGTGATTTTACTCTCCGTGAATTTATTGCGTGTGTTTATTGGTATGAATTTCGGAAACTGTAGACTTGGTGGTAGACTCGAAATTTGTGTTCGATTGATTCTAACGTTCTCAAAATAGTAGGTTTGGTAGATCTGAAGGGCCTTCTCAGCCTCCTGTTCCAAAAAGACAGAAGATTTGGCAGACTTTAGAGAGACTTGGGAAGTATCTTTCCGTCCCTGCAGTATCCACCGTTTTCAGGTATTGATAGGTTTAGAATTGTCAATCAAATACACCTTAATTTCGATGGGAATTTCATAACTGCGCAGTGGCAGACACTTTGCCAAATATTGGGGGCAAAGCTATTGTTTCAATTAAAAAGCATTGTTTGTTGCTATCGTTTTCGAACAAAAGATTTTTGTTCTAGCCAACATTGGGGGACCATCGCACCCCCTCATCCCCCAAGTATCCACCAATGTAACTTCGGTGAAAATTGTTCAGAAAGTTCAGAGAAAATTATAAATCAGCTAACAAACCAGAGATTAATGAGAATGAATATAAAGGATATGTGTAGTAAAACAGAGATAAACTACCAATGTATAAAAGAACTTGAAGGAGGTAACAATGATTTAAAGTCTGAACAGAGAAGGAGGCGAGCAAACCAAAGATGGAATGATCTGTACGAGATCTTAACGACATAAAAGTATTGGGCAAACGGACAAAACGACGAAATTTGTCAAACGTCAATAAAAACTTACCCTAACTAATCCATAAAACTTTAATATCTTCAGCAAAGCAGTATCATTCTTGGAAACAACTGGCATGTATTCTTCAACGTATTCTCGCGTCCACCATCGCTTTTCATGACTTCAAATGAAATCAAAATATGAAGCATTATTTTCTGATGTGAAAAAATCAACGAAAAAAGTCAGAATAAAGGTAACAGGCAGAGGTATATACGTCCGTCTATTACCAGCAGTTAATATAGTTAAGTGAGTGCAGCTCAGAGTGTTATTCATAATGCAATTTTCTGTAAATCCTTTGAGTGTAAAAGAAAGCAAAAAAAATGACAAATTTGGCAATTTCAAGACAGGTTCGCAGGAGCATAACATAACTACAATATTCTGTACAAGTCAACATAAAATTGTTCTCAATATTATGAACAAAGGAAAACCTACGCACTCTTTGTCTCATAAGCTCTTGCACGTGTCGATTTCACTCATTGCAATAGATTTTTACTCGTGCCCAACCCCTTGTTCATGAGCACACATTTTAACCCTGCCGATTACCTTTAAGGAAGATTTATTTGAGAGTAAAGAGAACGTATTTTGAATCCTTTCATGCGATAAAACATTATCAGAAATTTCAAATAGAGGAGCGCAGGAGGTTAATGTTCTAAATTTGATTGAGAGTTTTTGTCGTGGGTCCTTCTCTTTGGAATTTCTTCCCGACAATTTAGCCATAGCAAGCGTCAAACAGTCGGTCATCGTTCATTGGGAAACGGCGAAGAGAAGGCGACTATAGATGACTCCTCTCACTATTTTGCCGACAAGAGAAGTTTCTGAATGAATTTTCTCTCTGTCCCTGCAATATTCATGGAATCGATCTAATAATTTGTGGATAACTTAGTGAAGCAAATAATAACAGAAGTTTCTGAATCAATTTTCTCTCTGTCCCTGCAATATTCATGGAATCGATCTAATATTTTGTGGATAACTCAGTGAAGTAAATCATAAAATGACATACCTTGAGTGGAAGAGTGCATTCCAAAAGCCAGTACTGTTCAATGTATAATGATATCTATACAGTACACTTCTGATGTATTTTGGTGGCCTCTCTTTGAATGGATTAGCTGCCATGAGATCGAGGACAGATTCTTCACCATCAAGCAACTTCTGAAGGAGATTTATGAACCACGGATTTGATTGGTAGTCATCTAAGGCTGCAAACCACATTTGCCAATCCAAACGAGGTTGATGAGGCACTATAAGGTCGTAGAAATTCGTGAAAATCTAAAGTACAGATACAACTGAGCTATTTGTTATAGATCAGGTTAGTCAGCAATGATGATACAGTCCATCAAATTCAGCATCGCTGCGCAGCAGTACAACTATTCGTTCTGAATGTAGAAATCGAGATTTCGAGAAGAACAAAAGCCAGTTTACCACTTTGTCATGCATGTGCATCTCAATTCAATTGACATTCACATTGGAAAAATGGATGAACTCGTGGCAATATTATAACAACCATTTTTGCGAGTGAAAGGAGCACTCACCTCATTGACTATTGCTACTGCTTGTTTTACAAGTTAAAGAAAATGTTTATGATAAAAACAGTACTATCAAATACAAAAATCAAGAAATTATGAGCTATAAAAACTAAAGCTATTTTCTAAATGGGTAGAAAATCCGAAGTATATTTTCCTGTGTTATTTTTTGTACCATATCTCTGGAGTAATGTCGAGATAAACTTCTCCTGTTCGTGTCTGTATAAAAAAATATTTGTGAATCCACTAAGATCAATAAATGAGATTTAAAGAATCTTTTAGGAAACTTCAAGTACTCAACCAAGAGAATTTGAGAAGCTTTCAATGCTAGGTCAAATTCTTAGTTTCTTGTGAAATATACACGTGTAGTAAACTCACCGTTAAAAGTAGGTGCTGAATACAAATTTCCTGGCTTGTAAATGAAGTTGTATTCCTAAAGAAAATGGATGTATAATTTAATAATAGATATGATAACAAGAAGTAAATGAGTTTTCTTATACAATTCATCTTGCCGTTGGGTTTGATTCACGAGTACATAAAACGATAAACATTTCGGACGTTAATATTTTTAGACATTTCGGGCAGTTCTCAAATGACCAATATCAACAAACAACGCATCTATGTTCAAGTTAACTATCGAGAGACATTTTAAAAATATTCAGCCATTGATCAATGCTACGTTTTCATTACTACACCCAACCAAATCTGCTTACTTTTTTGGGATACCCAGTTTATACTTTATTCTAGAATTTAGAAGAGAACAAATCATGAAACATACTTTCCAAGATGAATTTGTCAACAATGAATCACTTCCCATTATGACAACTTCAGGGCGACCTCCAACGCCAGTCATACTATGAAAGAAAAAAAATTACTCAAAAAATCATACATGGCAGAAATTGAAATAAGTGACTCGATTTTCCTGATGAGAATCAAATTTGGTAACCCATTTTAGTGACGGATGAGTATATGATATAATATGAAAGAAAAAAAGCAAACAATTTACAACAAGTCAATCAAAGGAGGTCTTTTAGTGATTCATGGATACCCCTTATATGAATCATCAAAGTTACACATAACATGAAACGCAACATTCAACCAAAATCATCAATGGGATCAAAGCTGTGACATTTGTATGTAAGTTAATTGGGTATATCAGAACAATGAGTAAAAAGAGAAAACCATACCTTCTAAAGAGTCCATATGCATTGAAAACTTTGAATTTATCCAAAACTGCATGTTGCTTTATGAAAACCCTTGGAACTTTATTCCACGCTTTTAAATCAAGATCTGTAAGTGGTACCTAAAAAACGGAGGATTATGAAATTTGAATAAAATAATGTGCTGCAGCATAGGTTCCAAATCTTTAACTCAGCGTAAAAAGGTGGGTGTAAAATTCTATGTCCTATTTCTTCTGATTGAATGGCTTGAAAGAAACTTTAGATATTTATCTATAATTCTACCGTTGGACTTTGAAGAAATTTTGACTATTTTTCAAAAGTATAGCGTATTTCACATTTCAGCTCATTTTAGATGGTGACGTCATCAAATTTCTAAATCATAAACCAGATGAGTGACAGACTTTTGCTTGATACCATATAGTAGGCATCCATAAACTATGGTTTTCTTCGAAATAACTTCATGTTGCGTCAAATGGCTTAGAAATTACGATGGTTTTAAGTTTTTTTAAAAATTTTTCTTGAATTCTTGAAAAGGAAGAAAAACACTCTAATTCTGAAACTCTTAAAGATTCCAGAAAAGTCCAACGGTAGAATTATAGAGAAATAGCTAAAGTTTCTTTGAAGTAATTCAGTTCAAAGAAATAGGTCACTCAATTTTATACCGGCCTTTTTAAAGATTTGGAACCTATGCTCTGTGCTGCTACAAATAAGAGTTTGGCATAGAAAGAGTAATTAATAATGAGTACATGCTCGCAGAGTTGCAAAAAGTCAATGACCTTTCTCCAAACCTGAATCTTCCGGGTATCAATCTTCCCCATGTTCACTTTTTGTAAAGAATAACGCAAAAGGTGCTTTTACATGCCAAGAAAGGTTTTAATTGATCCTCCCATGATATAGATCAGGAAGAGTCAAACATTCAGAAAGAGAAATTCAAGAAATGTGTCGCTTAATTTTACCAAATATACTATGAATTTACTATTAACTTTTATTTGAATTGGAAGTTTTGGCTAGCTAAGAAAACTTGAAATAGTCTAGGTGTTTTGTTCGGCATTGTTTTTAAGGAGGGCCTCGGGGGGATTTTATCACGATTTTATGTAAATTTTATTTTATCCTATAAATACTTGGCTGTCCTGTGGTTGTAAACAACTTATGAAGATTTTATAATTGAAACGTTTGGCTTTTAACAGTTTTGTTTTTCATATCTTTTACCAAATAAGTTAAGATTTCATATAAATCTAAGCTCATTAACTACTTCAGGAAAATGCAGCCTTAAGATGAATCTAGTGACAAGTTTAACGGTGAACAGTTTGATTTTCACGCTTTGGGATCGCAGTAGATAGGACCTAATTGATTCCACGACGCTTTGTTATGACGCTGAAATGGTAGGGCTATACCTGGGATCGAGCCCTGTCGGCCTGATTGTTCTGCTTGAAAATTCAGGGAACCACTGCGCAACAATATCTTAAAAACTAAACTAGTGAACTGCCGTTGTATCTTTACCAGCTCACTCTTTTTATCATGTCATCCTGAGGGCCAAAATGAAACTGTATGCCTTTGCACTTATTATCAAATTAACTACTTAATAATTACAGACGTTGTCGGGTGAAAATGCACATACAAATGAATAAATGATGAAGGTCGTGCTTTGCCAATACAAGGTTAGAGATTGATAGTATGGATAAAGCTTGCAGGGTAGGCCAACCAGATATCAACTCTGTTTTTCTTTCCACGAAATTAAGAATGTGATTTTCAAGGTTAACGATAGTCACTTACCAAAGATATGCCAAATATCCACAGGACTACAAAACCAAAAAGTAAACATTGCACGAATGCTACTATTTTGAGCACCAACGAGTATTCTTTCAGCAAACTTCTGTGATGAAAGAATGAGAATTCTTAGCAAAAAAATTCAGCATAGCAAATCAACAACACATATCCTCTAAACTAAGCCATATTTTGTCACATAACAGCAGTTGCATTTTATCATATGCTGCCCTATTTTAAAATAACATGTCAAATTCAGTCACAAAATCTTCTTCTATGACTCATAACTCTTTTCTAAAATGAAATAGAGTGTCTTCTGCAAAGTGCTATGATAGAAAGAGTGATCTATTACGACATTATGGTACAAAATAAACACTGCGCGTTCCAAGGGTCAGAACAGAAGCCGCAAAAAAGTCCTTCTGGTTCCAAGGCCCATCTAGATATAACGAATTACCAATTGACATTCGAAGTCTGGATTCCATTATTATTTTTAAGCAACAACTTAAAGAACATTTGCAAGGATCATAGCTATTCTACCCAACTACAGAATTTTAATGATAAATATTGAAGGGCATTCTAGGCTTTTTACATTGTATATTGATGGTTTTACTTTTCTTTAATCTTCAAACAGGGCCCTTATTGATAACAGTACTTGTAGTATTGATAAGGTTTTACCCTGTATAAATATTTCTCTCCTATTACTATACATGAGTCGAGAAGAATTAAAAAGAACAGGTACCTCAAAGAAGCTAAAATTATTTCAATGCTCAGGAAAACAAGACCAATTATCATCCCAGTTATAACTGCAATGGTTAGTGCTGTTTGGAACTGTTTTGCTGTAAATTCTGCAAGAAAATGGAAGAGAGTTTAAAGAATTGCAAGGCGATGATCACAGCGAAATATCACGTGAATGATTCAGCATGGAAGCAGCATGATTTTAAGTAAAAAACATGGCCGGCTTATTTTCTATATTTCACATCGTTCATGACTTATGCAAATCATAAAGTTTGTCCAAAAGTTTTTCCTTGAGTTCTAAACATTAAATTGGATGTTGCTAAAAATAAAAACATCCTTATAATTAGGATCCGGGCAGGTTCTATAGTAATTTCAGTCTTCCATGTAGCGCACATATAGGAGGTGCAAGTAAAGCTACAAAGGCTTGCCAACAGCTTGTTCCATACAGGAAAAGGCCTTTCAGCATTCACCACAAATAACCCCTTCGGAATCGAACGTTGAATAAACTCCTTTCTTCCTGGTAAATCTGTATAGGTCTGCCATCATGCTAGAAGCATGTCTCACAATACTTTTCCTTGCTTCTCAGACCCTAGACTTGGTTTCAAAACTGTGAATATGTAAAGCAAAAGGAAAACATTTTAACAAACATGCAAAAAAAATGAAATTAATAACTTACTAATTTCCGAATGAATGAATTCGTGTTTATCGTATCTCAAGCCAAAGCACTTCAATGCCAACAGCAATAAACAAATTACGACGCCCAAGAACATAATTGCAATCAGCACTTTCCTTACAATGTAGAATATTTTTTTATCCAAAAAATCCTTGAATCTCAAAACTCTTTTTGAAGATGTTTTCATTTCTATCCAAGCCAACAGTCTGGTAAAACACAATGTCCATGTGCTTGATACTGAAATCGAAAATTGAGCAATAAACAACTACGCAATACAGACTTTCTTGCTGCCAAAGTTTTGAATGTAAAATTGAGCAATAAACAACTACGCAATACAGACTTTCTTGCAACCAAAGTTTTGAATGTAAAATTGAGCAATAAACAACTACGCAAAACAGACTTTCTTGCAGCCAAAGTTTTTAATGTAAAATTGAGCAATAAACAACTACGCAATACAGACTTTCTTGCAGCCAAAGTTTTGAATGTAAAATTGAGCAATAAACAACTACGCAATACAGACTTTCTTGCAACCAAAGTTTTGAATGTAAAAAGGGTCTTATTCACTGTGGCTACACTACCGTAAGCAAATTCATTGTCTCTGGTGCACAAACAAATGTCATACTTTTAGAAACTAATCCATTTGAAATGAGTATTCAGCTCTGAAATTGTCCCTATCTTGTGACGATTATACTTACTGTTCTGCTAAACTAAAAAATTCAAGCTAAAAGACACCCATAACTGTTCTCATTAATCTTAAGGGTAAAACAATTAAATAAAGTAGAAAACCTACATTTTGGAGAATTCTGGCCCATATCCCCAAATTGACAGTTATTGATATTTGGTCCGTCATCCAGATCTATTAGTTCCTCTTTTTCCGACTGCTTCCTTCTTAATTTCGACTTTAGAACTGCGAGAGAGAAAGAGTCAAAAATGATGGCAAAGGCAAACGGATAAAGGACGAGGGATAGCAATATACTTGTGACGACAAGATGTTTTGTTTACGATTTACTTTTATAACTATTTCCTTTGGCAGTTGAGATAAAATCATGGTTTATTGTCTAAGAATGACGAGTCGATGAAAATGCAGGATAGATTGGGTAAGGCCAAGTTTCAGTTTAAACTCGAAGAAATCGAATAAAGATAAAATTATGAAGGAGAGGAAGTACGAACAAATTATGCTGGATTGGATGAAAATAATCATGTTGGTCTGTAATCTGTTCACCCCCAACCAGAGAGATGATAGGCAAATAAGACAGGATAGATATAAACAATTTTATGAACATTTTGAGATAACAGAAGAATACTCACATTTGCAAAAACTTGTTAGACTACAATTGAATTGGATTGGATTGAATTGGATGAACTTGTCATCAACCAATGAGAAACATAGAGCCATCGTCAATAGATTAAAGAAATTGTAATTGCCAGTTAGGAGTATCATGATTTGCAATAACATCTAAAAAAAATAAATAAATATAAAAGTCATGTATAAGATTGACATAAAAGAACTAAGAACAACAAAAAATGGATTTTAAACATTCATAGGCATCTACATTTCTGCAATTGACAAATTGAGAAATTACATTTTGATCGATTTTTCAAAATTTTATGATTCAAGCTAGCAAGGAAGGAAACATTTCCTTTCAAATACGCTATCAATCGGGGGCAAATATCTGCTTCATTTCGTTACCAGATCAAATTCATGAATTACTTCATCAACACAATTCGTAAAAGAATACTTCTTAATGAAAAAAGGTTTAACTTCTTGAGGTACGGAAAGATATCAAAGACATTGTCAAAGGCAATGTGTTCATGAACGTAGCATCAGTGGCGGACACCTGGGGGGGCGAGGGGGTGCGATCGCCCCCCCCCAATGTTGGCTAGAACAAAGATCTTTTGTTTGAAAACAAAAGAAACAAACAATGCTTTTTAACCGAAACAATAGCTTCGCCCCCCCAATATTTGGCAAAGTGTCCGCCACTGCGTAGCATGCTTCAAGGGGGATATTTCGTAAGCATGTGATAGTTTCCTATGTATTCGTTTGACTCATGTGATCAGCTTTCGTGCGAATATGGGGTTGAGTATTGGATGACTTCCCACGCAGCCTAAAGCCCAATGTTTCTGATCTGATCAGTTTGAAACAAACTCAGTCTAAACCAATCAAGTTTCAACCAGTGTGCATGCAACTGGTATTTACAATTTACATGGGCCCACTGCCTATATTTTTTTGCAAAGTTTAGATACAAGAACATCTAATTTTTACCTGGGCAAAGAAAGCAAAAATGCGAATACTTCTGACAGGCACAAAGAAAAGAAATGGGACAACAATTTCGATGAGGTAACTGAAAAAGAGACAAAACGATGAAAGTGAAAATTCGATAAAGTAGAACTAGAAATGAAACAAAACAATGTAAGTGAAATATCTTGATTAAAGATGACGCAGAAATACCACCAAAAGAGATCAGTTTCTCAAGAGCACATCTTAAGTCATCCATCCATATTCAGTTATGATCAATCAATTCGTAAATCCAAGAATCAATTAAACATTCATTTAGCTGCATCAAAGGTTATTCAATACTAAAGAGTCAGCGAGAATACCCTTAGAAAGCGGGGGGAGGGGTGATTTCAAAATGTGGACTATGATGGATCTATCAATGGATTACGAAAAATTTTCGAAATGAAATGTTGGAACATTTTACTGTGATGTCTGAATTAGGGGTTGCGAGGAAGAGCTCGATGCTTTCTTAAATCATTCTGAACGTATACCATTTAAGAAGCAAAATCACAATAAACTTACGTGAAAACGACACTCAGGCGATGAAGCGGTATTGGCAACTTTTGCATGTACCAGGCAATGGATGTAGGAATACACTGTGGAAAGAAAGAAGAAATATTTCATCATATACTGTGTGTCTCAAAAACTTGTTCGACGTTTGGTTTGATTTTATGTTAAAACATAACGATAAAAGTAGCAGGCTCCATGGTAAGATAAGATGGTAAGATATCCCTTTGAGCATAGGCTCCACATCTTTAAAAAGGTTGTTGTAGAATCCAGTTACTTATTTCTTTGAACTGAATGATTTCAAAGAAACTTCAGCTATTTCTCTATAATTCTACCGTTGGAATTCTCTGAAATGTTCAATATTTTCAGACTTAAAGCGTTTTTTTACTTTTTCAAGAATTCAAGAAAAATTTTCAAAAAAACTTAAAGCCATCGTAATCTTTAAACTGTTTGAAGCAACATGAAACAATATCGAAGGAAACCATAGTTTATGGATGTCTACAATATGGTATCAAGAAAACGTCTGTCACTTGTCTGATTTATGATTTAGAAATCCCTTTGATCTTAAATTAATTGTGGACACAAGAATCTTGCTAATTCGATGAATCTTCACAGAGCTAGGAGCTGTTGAAATTCAAGTTTATGTGAAACCTGAAAGCAGACGTTTCTCGATAGCCCTTGTGGTGAATGTGGCATACGGGACTATACTGCCCTGAAGAAGTCCTGCATGGCAGGACGAAATATTGGCATCTACTAAATTCAACCATTTGCTGTGGTGTTTGTTGTGTTGCGGTGTTTCTGCCTTTAAACTTATACGGGACTATCTCTTGTTTTGTGCCTTGGTTATTTCAGAGCAAACAGAATGAGAATTGGTAAAGGATTTTCGATAACCCAAACTTCTCGAAAATTCATTCAAGCGTATGAATGCTCCACGGAATTCTGCTGAGGAAAGTTTGAAAGTGACTCTGATCTATTAAGCAACCACACCATCACGTTGCTTTGTGTCCAGCACTATATCGTTATTACTCTTAATGGTAGCAAGTAATTTGAAAATATAGCTACCTGAGATTCGTAATGCCAGTTTAAAGCAGTAAGATTCCACCACGTTTCATCCATCCAAAGCAATTTCACAACTCCAGATGCAAACATTAGTCGAAAAAGTAACCATTTTGTCAACCACCATGTTATCATGTCATGCTCCCTTTGGATATATATTCCAATCCTGGTACATTTGAATATGTTCCATGGACCAATATATAAGTTCCACGGTGCAAGTAAACAGGCAATGAAACATGCTTCTAGCAAAAGATTATCCCTAGACAGTAGAAAGGAATGATAAAAATACCTCGAAGTAGCAATGGACCAACAAATGACGTTGACCTTTTGAAAACAGGAAGCGTGAGGTAGCTCCCACGACAATCATTTTTTCACAAAAACAATGCAGTNCCATCCAAAGCAATTTCACAACTCCAGATGCAAACATTTGTCGAAAAAGTAACCATTTTGTCAACCACCATGTTATCATGTCATGCTCCCTTTGGATATATATTCCAATCCTGGTACATTTGAATATGTTCCATGGACCAATATATAAGTTCCACGGTGCAAGTAAACAGGCAATGAAACATGCTTCTAGCAAAAGATTATCCCTAGACAGTAGAAAGGAATGATAAAAATACCTCGAAGTAGCAATGGACCAACAAATGACGCTGACCTTTTGAAAACAGGAAGCGTGAGGTAGCTCCCACGACAATCATTTTTTCACAAAAACAATGCAGTCTTTCAACTAGATTGAATGGAAAAAATATATTTAAACAGAATGAATATTGTAGCTGTTAATTTTCAAGCAGGAAGGGCTTTTTAGAAATCTCCTAGAAGGGAGTATGTATACTAATTGATTAAGTATACTAACCACTGATAATATAAGAAAACTTGACCAACCTGAAACAGATTGAGAAAAAACTTGTTCTAAAATTTTGCATCACTTTTCCGAATTATCCTTATTTGGTGAATTTGAAAATCTCATTATGCTCACAGCATGCCAACTCAGATTTCTCTTTTTAAATCCTTCATATTCAAGAAAAATCAAAACCTGTATACAGTTCGATGAATGATAAATTGCATAACATGGTGATTCCGAAAACTTTAGCAAATTCAACACTTTTTAGTTTGAATTCAAAATAACGTGAATTTCGGGGCTATCATACCCATTGGAATATTTTGTCACATGACGTGCTTAGATGTGTCTCAGATCTAGAATATGTCACAATACTTGGAAATTACACACGAAGTATCCAACAATTTATTCATTGTAGATCGTTGTTTATAATTTTGTACACAAAGAATGAGATACAAATACTGATACTTCTACTTACTTGAACGAGAGAGAAGTAAAGAATCCAAAGAATGAGAAAGTTCAAACAATCTCTTGCTGATGTTGTTAAGAGCATGTAAAATGAAAGAAGGATTCCAAGAAAACAAAGAAATTCCATTCCAGTTTCTGTTGTTAAACCAAGATGATGAGTATGCCATAGAAGTGTTGGATAGCCAAGGAATTTTTCAAGGCCAACTGAAAATTGAAATATATGGTCAGTAGTGAGTAAATGTTCATTTGCCAAAAATTTAAAGTTAAACGCTTGATATGGTAGACGTTGACTGAAAGTGTAACTGCATACAGGTTAAATTCATCTCATTTGCAATCAAACAACAAATACCTCTCACCAAAAAGACAGGAAACGCACTAAAATATCATTTCTACAACATATTGTCATATATTTCATAATTCAATCTTTAACTGACAAGAGTAGCCCTGCATCATCAGTGCTGGTTTTCAAGTGGCCCTCCCATAAAATGCTTATGGAACTAAACTAAATTACAATGTATGGAAACACTTAATAGTATGAAACTAATTAAAACCCATCCGGCTAGAAATGTAATTACATCTAAAACCTATCAACAATATACATTCAAAACTTGCAATTAAAGAAAATAAATTCACCCCTAAATAGTTTCCTTGAAACCACTTTAGGAGGATGCTTGCTGCCAAGTAACAGTCTGCTTACCTTTACATGAATTGCAGCTTTTTGCACAGTTTTCTAACATCCATTCTGCATTAAGTTTGCATTGCTTTTTCCTTGACCATAATTTGCATCGTTTGTCATGATCTGCACAAACAGATTCTACAAAGGGCAAACAGATTACAGATTATGTCTAATGATAAATGAATAATAAATAAATCAATCTGATAGAAAAAGTATCTGAAGATCTGATAGAAAAAGTATCTGAAGAACTGCTTTGTGTATGTTTGAAAATATGATTTTGCCGGGAGGAGAAAGATAACTAAATGCTGCTGGCAGGGTTTAAGAAAATATTCTTTCATAGAAACATCCATCATAAAGATAATTTTAATTCAACTAATCATCCTGCACAGTTCTTAACATGTCTGCAATAAAGTTCTTGCCGAAATACTGTAAAAGTTCTGTTAAGACTCCTTGGGGCATATTCGATTTGGACTCCAGATGGGGGCTTAAAAAAGAAAGGGTTTATGAGAAGGGGCTAAATAGAATTTTACAATAGCTGGCTAGAAAATGCAAGTTTGGTGATGAATGAAAACACAGGGCAAAAGAAGAAACTTACTGTCTTCAAGCACAAAAGATGCTGGGTAGAGTCCATTTTCACCATAGAGTCCTAAAATCAAAGGAAAATGTTGAACAACCTTCCAATGATTTCTAAAGAAACAAAACAATTAAAAAGAGAATTTTTCAAGAATTCAAACTATCTTCTTGCATTTTTAAGAATACTTCTGATAGTTGCCAAACAAAGTTATTTGTATGTAGCTAGGGGAAGAAAAATCCATCTACCAGGGGAACAAAGCTATCTATCGGGGGAAGAAAAATGCATCTACCAGGGAAAGAAAAATCCATCTACCAGGGGAAAAAATCCATCTACCAAAGGGGAAGAAAAATCCATCTACCAGGGGAAGAAAAATTCCATCAACCAGAGGAAGAAAAATCCCCCTCTCCCTTAATGGCCATCTTCCAAAAGCCTCCAACCGGCTTAAAATTGTTGGGCAAAAATATGATTTTGGGAGCAGCAAATAGAGGTCTTGTGAAACTGAGCTGGACTTCAACCAAAGATAGGCCTGATAGGGAGGTATAGTAAAACCATTCTACATTGAATTCTGCATTATTTGTGAATTTGTTTATCCACGTTTTTCCGAAAATGCCCTGAGGAAATTTCTATACGATTTTTCAATTTCTTAGTGGCAGAGTATGGCTGTTAAAAAATACGAAAATCGAGAGTCAATTGCCCACTATTTTCAATGAAGTTTTGCATTTCAGATGAAAACCTGTTTTTAGAGGGAACCTTCCTTATTTTTGAAAAGAAAATGGACATGTTTAGGGTGTGACATAAGCTGCTGTTCCTTTGTTGCAAGGGACATTCCTCACGGTCAGTTGACTGTGTGGCAGTATTATTGGTTCAGACTCTAATGAAGTATCATACGGATAACAGACAGGCAATGATTTATCATGGGCATGCTTCGAAGGCAACCCAAAATGCTGAAAAGTATTTCCTCCTGAATGAAATGAACTGAATAAGAAAGCGAAAGAATTTTGAAAAATAAGTACCTGGAATTTGAGCATACAGAGAAGTGAAAGCGCACAGAAACAGTGCAGCAATACACCATAGGTACAATTGAATCACTCCACCTTTGTCCAGTTCTTTCTTTGAAGCCATATTTATGTTAAAATCATATCTATTCGTGTCTTAAGTAATTTCATCCATTGTCTATCGTTTTAATCCTCTTTCTGCACAAAAATCTAAGCGAATTGCTTCTCTGCGCCAAAAATCTTGTGCTGTACGAGTTCTCCCGCTAATGTTTGTTTTGCAAAAAATAGGCCTAAAGCAGAGTTTCCACGCCACACCAGCTCTTAGCTTAGACAATATCTCATTCAAATGTATTCAGATAACATTGATGTATTAATGAACGACACCTATGAACATGAATAATCAAAGTACCAACCTTTTGGAATCTTGAATATGAGCGTGAAGTGTCAAAAGATCACATCTACATCAATCATTTATGAATCTTGTCTTCATTCTTCGACGGCCATCTTGTTTTGACCATGCGCGGGAAAATTCGAGCTGAAATCCTCCGCACTTACCTCCGCAATGACACTAGTGCTCATGCCTCATACCCCTTTTGTTCAAATTACGCATGCGTTCTAAAAGCGCGCCAAATTTCTGTTGTGGTTGTTCGTTGGCAGTTTGGCCTAAATCAATGCCAACATGAGAGAAGAAGGAGTAGAAAGACTCTCATGGTTGCTGAAGCCAATTCGCGATCTCAATGAAAATTGGAACATTCAGTTAGCTGAAGAATTAGAAAAGTATCATGAAGAGGCAAGTATTAACCTGATGGACGAGAAGCAAAGAATAATTGGAAAAAATTACATCATATACAATCATGTATTTCAATGAATCATGTTGGTGAAATTTTTCACTGATGAGCCATTAGTTCTGAGAAAATATCATGACAGCACAGTATCATAAAGTTATGATATGATACTGTGCTGTCATGATATTTTCTCAGAACTAATGGCTCATCAGTGAAAAATTTCACCAACATGATTCATTGAAATACATGATTGTATATGATGTAATTTTTTCCAATTATTCTTTGCTAGTTCCAATTTGATCTCATTGAGATCAGATCTGATCTGGTTGAGATTGCCTTAAGTACGATTTCCACGGAAATTTTGTAGTTTCCACAATTGAGGACAATGGGTTACACGTATTTTTTCTTATAAGAAACTGCTTATAAGAAACTCAACTCTCAGATCGCCAAAAAATTAAGAAACTCCAGTAGGCAGTACTGGGAAAATATAAGCTAAGAAACTATATATTTTGATAAAGGAAATCCTCGACATGTTTTTACTTTACTTTCACTTGTTTCCTGTATCATATTACTCGTAAGGTACTTGAGTAATGTCTA
>REGL01000498.1:84024-101868 GCA_004194395.1 Aurelia aurita complex sp. Pacific | reverse complement strand
GGACTTTAAAGAGTGGGGGCTTACTAGAGAGGCAGGGGGTTTATTCAGACATTCAAATGACAAGGATATAAATGATAGCTTTTCTGTTCTTTAACCCATATTTTACGGAATCAACATACGATTTTATGAGTAAAATACCCAAATTGGACACAGTTCCCAACGTATCCCAATCCATATCAAAATTAACATGCAAACTCGTTTAGCTATAATAAGTGGAAAATCTTCGGTAACTTCTGGCATTTGATGTAAGTGGGGGGGGGGCTTGATAAGGGGGCCTTATTTAATATTTTGGCTTGGTAGGGAGGGGCTTATTTGAATGGGAGCGCAATAGAAAGGGGGCTTGATAGAGAGGGGGCTTGATAGAGAGGGGACTTAATAGAGAGGGGGCTATATAGAGCTTTTACGGTATATGAACAAGTTTACTAACTCTTCATGTTTTTCTTTGAAAGGCAAACTGGGAAGATCCTTGGGAGGAATTAGATTTATACGAAGGAAAAACACATTTGGAAAAACCATTTAAGAAAGGTGAGTGTATTTTTCAAGATCTTTTTAGCTATTCGCTAATTTTAACAGAGGCTTCGATTAGTAGAGGAAGAATTTCTGAATATCATTCAGCAAAGGGAGAGTTATCCGGATATTGCCTTAAAAAATGAAACCACATCTGAGGCTTTAGAATACTCTTAACATCAGTGAGATCGAGGGATTTCAGATATTCTTCAATTACTTCTCTCTCCGTAAAGAGTTGTCGAAGAATTTCTAAAACTTTTGACTAAATAATTTTATTCTTTGTTTATTTCAGGGAGACCCTTCAAGATTCCACAGAGTTTGAAAGAGCTATTGACAAAACAAAAAGGCAGAAAAAGAAAGAACAGACCAATTCGATTTGGATTGAGTATTCCTGTCTGCCCCATTGTTGAATTTTGTGGTAAGAATCCTTGTCTTGTTCATTACTTGAAATCAAACTTCAAAGAAGTTCTATTTATTTATGTTCTGTTCATTAAAATAAAAGAAACAATGTACAGTGTACGAAGGAGTGTATTGCAGAGGCTGACCGCTAGTTTGACAGGAACTACCGAAAGCTGATTTGCGAAGAGAAATTGATGTGCCTTTTTTATTGTTTTTCACAGGTTTATTTAGTACAGACATAGAAATGTTACATGACAAGTTTATCAGAACATTTATGGTCGTGACGATATGAACCTATGATGGCTTATAAGGGACATTTGATGAAATATTGGCTGTGATAGACATTTGATTTCAATGAGAAATTTGGTCATTTTAGCCCTTCTTTCAATATTTTTGAAATTATTCAAGAGGTATAGCTTTTAAGTTGCGGGTTGTTGCTGCTTGATTGAAACATGCATCTTTCCGTTACAGGCAACAGTCTTATTAACAAATCACAAGGAGAAAAGATGAAAAGTACCAGATTCCCAGGTAGAAAATATGTTTTATCTTAAGTGTAAAACTCATAGCTTATTGTTGATGTACAGCTAGACCAAGCATCATACTGTCATGAACAAATATTTAGTAAAGCAAGGAATAAGAGAGAGAAAAATTAGAGAAGGGATATCATTTTAAAGCTGACATTTGGGAAAGCTATAACTCGAAAGCAGTAAACATGCCTTAAAAATGAGAAATTATCACTTGGGATAATATTACAGCTACATCATGGTAAAAGAGATTCAGAATTCTTCATGTCAAATTTTGTGACCATCTTCTTTTAACTTCATAGAATTCGAATATTTGTTTCGCATTGAGAAAGATAAACGGAGGGAAGTCAAGAGAAAAGAACGAAGGATAGTGGTAAGGAGATAAGCTATATTTCACTTTCGTTAGCTAGTGAAATTTTCATATTCATCAAAAGGAACTAGCTTTGTGTAACGCTCAAAGTTATGCAAATAGTTGGTGATTTCCAATAACTTTGCTTTTGAAATCAACGTGTCAGACGACAAACGTTTTGAATTTTTTCTGAATTCATTTTCAACCCAATTAAATTTTGAGTATAATTAAACAATTATTATCAAGAAAGAAGCGAAAAATTGTAAATATGTAATTAATTATCGAAGGATTTGTCGTTTGCTCACTAATTTTGCTTTTCTAATTTTACAGGCTTCTCGGTTCACACAAGAGCAAATTGCAGATATTGAATCAATTGTTGAACCTTGTCAAGATGATGATGATGATGATTATGATGGTCTGTATTGGTTTATTTAGTTATTTTTTTATTTATTTGTTTATTTATTTGTTTTCGCGATGAAATATTTCTGTTACTTATAAATGAACCAATTCTACCTTTATCATTTAATCATATTTGTTTCTGTTCTTGTTTTCGCTTGATTATCGTGCTGTATTCGAATTTGCCAGATTGACATATTCTACAATAAGTAGGGACTACTGGGGTAAAATTGGTAAGTTCAGGGTACAGTGGGGGGGGGGGGTGAGAAATGTGAATAAAGTTTGCTAGAATATTTTTTCACAATTTTTCTCTGAAAGTAAGCCTACAGTTAACTGTTTTGCAGTTTGGGATAGGATTTTGTTGTTTCTCAGGGGTTTTGCCAAATCTCTAACCAATTTGTTTTATTCTTCAAGATTGTGGTCCTGATTTTGGCAACGATGACGGAATTGGAACACAGGAAAATAGAGTGCCAGGCCCTGGATCACAAGATGTACCATTTGATGCTAATCCGTTGGAAGGTATCATCTATCTTTTGATAGTTCCATGAATTTTTCATCGATTTTAGGCCTGTACTGAAGGTTTCTTGAGGGGTCTCCTCGAGAAAATCCTTCATATTTTCCGAACGGAGTGGCCGATTTCAGTCAGATACAAATTTTAAAAAGGATTTGAGCATGTTCACCACAAATATTATTGTCTTGATATTCAGGAAGCAATGTCCTTTCAATTAAAATTGCTTTTTAATAACCCGGTAGGAATATTATTGATTGGTTATGATTGATTCTTCGACATTGATTGTTCTTTTAGACATTGGCCCAAGCAGCTATGAAGACCTCGTCCGACAATATATTGTAAGTTTCTCGTTGTGGTTTTTGCTTTTCTTTAAATTCAAAGAAAGTTGTGTTTGTAAAATAAGGAAAATTGCAAATAGTACTGATGAAATATTTCTGAATCCATCAATTTTGTCTCCTTTCAGGGAAACTACATCGAAGAAGCTGAAAATTATGCACAACAGACTGAACTAACAAAACGAGTTAAAGAATGGCAAGAAAGGATAGGCCCTGTTTTGGAAGAAGAGGTTCGATTTATTTGCTTACAATATTTTGATAATGCCAGCCAAGAGTCAAAGATTTTAGTGGGCGAAACTAGTCAGCAACTGGAAAAGAAAAAAGCGGAAAAGACCATAGCGATGCCCGTTTCTTTGAGTAGAAAGGCCCTCTTCTAATCGTACACTATAGATTTATTAATACCGGGTGCGCCAAAATGAACTATGCACGTTTGGCAGGCCACGATAAATCGTACACTGCACTGATTTTGAAGATTTATGACTTAATGTTTAGCAGAAAGCCTGAATTAGATTTTAAGACTTTTTGCAAATTTTTCCGTTAAAATGTTCGTTTTCGAAAACATTGAAAACGATCAAAAAACGTCGATCAAATTTTAAAAGATTCAACATGAATGAACAAAGAGAAACGTTTTCAGGGTGATTTGAGGGTTTAGTACGAACTCTCGTACAGCAGATTACAATTGGTTGAGTTCTGAATCGCCAATTGCCACGAAAAAGTTCTCTCTTTGTTCATCCCTGTCAATTCTTTAGATCACGTGATCGATGCTTTTTGATCGTTTTCAGTGTTTTCGAAAACTAAAATTTTTGGAAACTCGCTTCTAGCTCTAAAAACTGAAAATGAAAAAATTTGCAAAAAAATCCAGTATCTAATAAAGGCTTTCTGCTAACGATTAAGTCATAAATCTTCAAAATCAGTGCAGTATACGATTTATTGTGGCCTGTCAAACGTGCATAGTTTATTTTGGCGCACCCGGTATTATATATACACATTTAAACATTTCTAATGAAGCGAAAGCGTAACATAAAACGAGTTACGTATACTTTTTGAAATTCTTTATTGAGTTATATTTTTATTTTTATATGAAATTAATTAATTGTTTGTCATAAAATGTTATAAATTCATTTTCTTGAATTGAATTGCAGGAAAATCATCGACCGTTTGATATTCATGAGTATGGATCAGAAATATTAGAATCATTTCAAGGTAAACATTTTGTTTAAAATTCAAATTTTTATTATCACCAAACCTTTGTTTTTCATTTATTTACTTGCCTTCTTCTTTATTTCGTGCAATTTTGGAAGAGATGTGTTGGTGCTCATACCACAGTTTTCTGATAAAATAATGTGTTTTGAATATGTAAATCGATTCTACTTGCCAGTTTGTTTTGAGTCACGTTAGAATAGATTCATTTGAATGCCTACTTGAATTTGCTTCCTTCATTCTCGTCTGTGACTCCTTCATGTTGCAAATCTGTTTTTTCCCTTTTACATCAACGAACCATTCTCTAACTTTGTTAAGTTGCAACAGCAATTGGGCAATGAACAATGGGAAGGAAAGGTTTCAGCATTATTATGTTAATGTTATTTTTGTCTTTTTAAACTAGATTCAACCGATTCCACGTTCCATAACATCGTGAAAGATAAGGTATACAATGTTTGTTATTTATAATTCTTATTATATATTGTATGATGTTTATTGTGATGATGAAGTGTATTTAAACACTATTTTCATCATCAGAAAATCTAGTTTCTTATCTTTAGGCAGCACTCTTTGTATCATTTCAATTTAACGAGAGCTTAGAATTTTTAGCCAAAATATTAGGCAAGTCTTATTGGTGTTCTAGGTGAAAATGTCTGCAAATGAAAACAATTTCAAGAGTTTCCATGACTAATTTGGAATCATCGCAATTCACACGTGACATCTAATTTGACACTAAACTTTTGTAACCTTGTTAGTCATAGTATACTTCTGGTGTACCACAAGGCTCTGTCCTTGGTCCACTTCTTTGCCTAACTTATGTAAATTGTATGATTCCATGCTCATCAAACAGCCCATACTTATATGTAAAATTTTATAATAAAATGAACTGAATTTGAAATGACCTTTTCCTCTGACAGGAGCGTCATGAAGTTTGTCGATATTTTCTTTCAACTTTATTGCTGGTGAGTAACCATGTTTTTGCTGTCGGAAACACACATTTTTACTTTTTTACAGAATAAAATTTAAACTAGGCATCTGAAGTGCCTCAGAAAATTATTCTGCAACGGCTTGTATCATGTTTGCACCTGCCATCGTGGAGAAATTTCTTGTTCCCTCACTCCTTCAGTGAAAGGGCAGTAAATTGAATCAAACTAATGATATTACATTCCATGTTATTAAAAGAGAGGTTGTGTGTCAGATCACATTTGTGGCACAAAGCGAACAATTTGTGATTTAGCCTTTTATCTTTAGATTGATCAAAATTTTGAAGAAATGAAATGGCAAGGTTTGTAAATTTTGCTAACCCGTTACATCTGTTTTTACTCGCCTTGTATATCATGGGACTGTTTATTGTATGAAATCTGATTTCGTTTCAGGCAAACATGAACAATGTGGAAATAAAGCAACCAAAAGAACAATTAACTATGGATGATATTCATTTAAAATTGTTAGACAAAACTCCTGCTCATCAAGCAATTTCTGATTATAGAGCACCATCAGTGCAAGATTAATCAACGTTTATATTGAGGTTAGAACTTTTGTTTTCCTATGTTACGAAATATCCTTCCTTTGTGTTAAATATAATGAAATCCCTTTGATTATTGGATTACTGAACAACCCTCAGTATACATAGAATGTACCCCAGTTCATCAATTTCTAATGATAGAGCATTGTTCTAATGTTACATTGGTAAAGTAAGCAGGTTGTAAGTCATATTGTCTGCTGTTTCAAAACTCTCCTTCATAACAATTGTTCATTTTTATGTTTTTATTATTATGGTTGTTGTGATATTAACATTGAAAAACTATTTTTACTAAGCATTTGTACTTAAGTTAATTTGCCAAATGGAATTAATAGAAAGTCAGAAATCACAAAGCAAGATATTTTGGTTATGAACAGATAATTTAATCATGAAATAGTTATTGTCAACAAACATACAACTTGCAAGATTTATCATGACAGCTGATAATGGTTGTTTACATGTTTTATTAGTTGTTAGTTGTTAGATTTAAAATTTATAAGAATTTAACAGCCAGTCTGCCATGTGGTAGTGTTTTATTCAAAGGGACATTTGTCTGCCTTAAAACTGGTTATTTGTGCACTGCAAAAAATTAACAATTCTCAGAGGCTCACAAAAACTGTTTTCCTCCTGGAAACGGAAAAGTTTTGTCCAAACCTCCTGCGAAAATAAACTATCCATTTTTGGCAGGCCACGATATATCGTACACTGGGCCGATTTTGAAGATTTATGACTTAATCTTTGGCAGGAAGCCTGAATTAGATTCCAGGATGTTTTGCGATCTTTTCCGATTTAAGTTTTTAGAGCTAGAAGCGAGTTTCTTAAAATTTTCGTTTTCAAAAACACTGAAAACGGTCAAAAAAACGTAGTTGCAATTCTGTGTTCTCCTTATGGTGTTGTACTTCACTTTGTCAGCCTCTGATCTTAAGGTTAACACTAACAGACGACAAAATACAACAAACTTAAACTGCTACTGTGGTGTGGTCTCCTTATATATATACTGTACAAATGATTTTGTGTAAAGTTGAGGGTTGTGATTAAATTGTCTTACAGATTTATGGACATAAGTTAACCGATTTGATTTCAAGAAAAGTAAGTTCTTGGTATTGAGTTGTATGTGTGCTTGGTCTCTTTCTTTGATTTTTTCCATCGTCCGTTGAAACTAAGTATTTTATTTTGCAATGGGATTTTACTTGTCAAATAAGCATCCAAATATTGAACAGAATTAAACAATTATTTCATTCAAAGTGGAGAAGCAATTGAGTTAAACCAAGCATACTAAAAATCACATTTTTACAACATTATCTCAAATTACGAACTGATTTAAAATATCAATCTTTGCTTTTCCTTTTTTTCTTCTTTGGTACAATGTTATCATTATTATTGAAAACTCCTTCACAGTATCCACTATCTGGCTCTATTTTGATGTCCTTAGATACTTCAGAATACTTTCTTTTGTTTTTCTTTTTGAGCTTTTTTGGAGAACTTAACCTTTCATGTTCTTCCATAACTTCTTTCTTGATGTTTGCAATGCTGAATTCTGGGACACTCCATCCTTTATTCATAGATGATATTGTGTTATTTGCTGCTGAATTTGACAATAAAGAGGTTTCTCCAGTCACTCCCGGTGATTCTTCCTCCCTTTTATTTTTCTTCTTTTTGCTTTTTTTAGCTGGGGATTCTGAAACTGTTGACGTAGTTTCAATGTACTCTTGTTTGATCTCCAATGTTGCATCATGGGTATCCATCATTGCATCATTCTTGATATTCCTAAAAAATGAAAGAAAGTTTTCGTGCTCAAAACATTTTGAAGATATATTCATGAGGCACTAAATCATTTCAGATGCAGAAATTATGATCAAAATTGCAATAAAAATAAATGGACAGGACCTGGGGGACTTATATTTACACAATATTTGTCATCGATTATAGGGCCAGTTACTTCAAGTTACCAAATTAGGAAAGATTTCCTTGAAATGTATTGTCTAATATTCTCTGGTTTTTGGAGAATGTCAGGAGCAAGACAGCTATGCTGGATTTGCTAGATGAGCAAGGAAAAATACAATGCAGGTGAAGTGGTAAGTAAGGATGTTTTTAATTCATTTAATGTCTTTTTTCAACTGTACAGTAGCCTTCAAATCGACAAAGTTATAAATAGAAGGGTTTGAAATATCATATGTTGATAGAGGAGAAAAATTGCGTAAAACATTGTCATTATGCATTCTGACGTAAGAAAATACTTGGTCACATTAGCTTTTCAAAATTATAAATCAAGAGTTTAAGGCCCATGGATGAAAACATCAACATCAAGTTTTGCCAAATTTCCGGATCTCTTGCAGGGAGCTGAGGGGGCTCAAAGTTGAAAATCTTAGAGAATGCGTGATGAGAAAGTGTGGCACTTCCACCCCTAAGAAGACAATAGGGTATTGAAAATAGACAATGGTAAAACAGTAGAGGACACTTTTCCCACACCTGAGATCTAAGTGAAAACTGCCCTACTCTCCATACTGTGTTGTACGTGGACAGTTTCCACTCTGTCTCATTTGTCATATATTAAGGTGATTTCTAGCCGCTCATCTTACCATATTGCAGCAATATCTTCATCATCAATCTTCCCTTTTATTGATAAAATATCATTATGAACATCAAATCTTGTGACCCTAAAAATAAACTCAGTCCCTTCATTGATATTTGAAATCTTTTTCATTTGCTTCTTTGTATATTTATTTGCATCAATCCTGGGTTTATGAACTGATCCATTAAAACATTCATGAACAAGACAACCATAATGTCCCTGACCCACTCTATTCACGACACCTCGCAATTTCTCTCCAACTTGTGGCCTGAATATTACATATTTCACATTTACTGTAAAATGCATGAATGGAGTTTCATCTAGTATACTTCCAGAGGTCTCTAAGCATTGTACGCGTTGATAACAAACCATAATTCCTTGAAGTTCTTCAGAATATTTGAGTAAATCTGCATCCAAAGTTTCTCGAATTCCTTCATCGATTTTGCCAATATATTTAGGTGGTAATCCAATCTGGCGTTTATTTTCAACTTCATAAAAACATGAATATCCTTTATCAATAAATTCAATCGCTTTTGAATAATTTAAGCAAGGGTATCCTGTTTTATTGACTGGAGGACTCGAATGACTCCATGCTTGATTCGCCGCCATCTTGGAGAAAGATCATTGTTGTTGCTGCTGCTGCTTGCTAAAGAGGCTGGCCAATCAATCAATAATAATATCAAAATGGCGACTGGAAGAAAACTTTGGAAGGATCTTTTATTCAGGACTGGATTCGTTTTAAATGTTGGATGTGTTGTTCATTGCGTTTCTGAATATGTTGCAGAATTTACGATGGTAATTATTTTCAAATAATAGTTCTCGATTCACCAAATCATAGGAAACTAAAGCTGATTAATATATTGTTATACAAATAATAAAAAATCTAAAAAAAAATATTAGGATATGATATAAAAGGCCTTATTATTAAAGGGAATAGACATAGCTATATCTCGTAGCCGCTATAAATAGGCTAAAGAAACGCCCACAAAACCCATTGTTTCTTTAGCTAGACAAAGAAACCGGATGCATCAAATTTGTCGAGTACAATGGATTATATTTTTGACCTGGCCCGGGCCAGCTTTTAACTATGTCGATTCCCTTTAAGTTGTAGGCTAATAGGCTAGACTATACTGACTGTATGGTGAGTGGGAATGTGGGCCACTTGGACACCCAAAAAAACATTTGGCTATTCAAAAGAGACAATACATAAACAAGCAATAGACAGCAGCAGCACCCTTTATTGCACACCCTGAGCTGAAGTGTCGTTAAAATATCTACAATTTTAAAAACCTACAATTTATCTGTAATTGGTTGTCACCCCTTGCCCAGAGAGGGGACACTGCACATATTTTGGGTGCGGGACGTGCCTTCGGAAGTGAATTGATTTTGGGGACTTTGGTATCAGGAACGCAAACGGTATCAATTTCCACAAAATGGGTAGATTTTAGTATTTAAAAAGGTGCGGAAAATTTTTACTTTTTCGGAAAATTGGTATAAGGCCAGATTTACTATTTTTTGAAAATTGGTATAGGGTTGGGTATATATTTTCAGAAAATTGGTATAAGGTCAGGTCTGGTCAAGAACCCCCCCTGGCCCTTTTATTCTCCAAAAACCCCCTTAAACTACGAAAAACATTTCATAAGAAATAATTCATTACAAACAAATCTGCTTCTAGCATGTTGAGTCTAAAAGTTTACATGCTAATTTAATTGTTTCAACTGCAATCCTATTTATAGCCATATGTCTCATAAAACAGCAGAGTAAAACATATTGCATAATAACATATTTTTTAATTACTAGTGTATTGGACCATCAATGGAACCAACGTTGAATAAGTCCTCAGATGGGGATGTTGTTATCACTGAACATTTTACATCAAGATATAGACAGCTTAAAAGGTTTGCACACATCCAATTCTTAATAATTTTTGCTGGAAAGTTCTTATAGTTTTTATACCCTGTGAGGATTCCTTACTAGGTGAGGATTCCTAACAGGATGAGAAAAATTGTTGAAAATATTCTTGAGACAATCTTGAGAATTTTGTATGAACTTTGAGAATATCTAAAACATGGAGAAAAAAATGCATTTGGTTATTTCTTGTAGTGATGATTCAAAGTGTATATTTCTCACGTTTCTCTATTTAGAGGTGATATTGTGATAGCAAAATGTCCATCAAGCCCAAACACAATGATTTGCAAAAGAATAGCAGCAATGGTAAGAAATCCTTGCAAATTTGCTCTTTGATATTTTGTTGGAAAATTTAAGAACATGATTCTCCTTTTTTTAAGTCACTGTTTACACCTTTTGGATGAGGTCAATTTTATTTATTTCCAAAGCAAAAGAATATAGTTTGGGGCACCAAAAACAGCACCATTTGAAGAAGAAAATAATATGATGCAGACAGCCAATGCTTTAGACGGCTCTTTTCTAGGCTCCTATTTGATCTTAAATGACTGCCCTTGTATGACACGATTTGACCAATTTACATTCCAAAATTTGGCAAAAACCTCTAACAAAAACCAAGATTGTAGCTAGGAAGTGTCAGGCTTACATTATCAAGGTTCCAACATCTTTCTTGTTTTGTTCAATCATTTTGAAAATATTTTGTTTTAACATAAATTACATATCACAGGCTTTCTTTTTTCATTTTGTCAGGCTGGTGATTTAGTGGAGAAACCCCCTGATATTGCTCCAGGATCTCCAGATAGACATATCAAGGTTTGCTTCATTCTATCACCTCCCAAGGGAGGCTCTTCATATATTTTGAATAATGTGGATGTTCCCTCCGGAAGGGTATCATTTTCATAATTTTTTGTAATTTCTGTAAAATAGATAAATTTGCCATTTTTGATTTTGAAAAATTGGTTTACTGCAACAGTTGGTAAATTATATAATATTTGAAAGATTGGCACAAAGTATTTTTTTGAAAAATTGGTATTTGGTAATTTTATCCACATTTGTAAGATGTTTGATAGTGTTTTTTTTATTGATAAATTTCACTAGTAACTCGTTTAAAAATGTAAAAATATTTGAAAACAAAGCTAGAATGCTTTCTTTAAACTTTACTTGATTTTGACAATTGTTAAAGAACAAAATGAAGTGTTGTTTTGAAGTATCCATTTATTTTACCTTTCCTACACAATAAATCAGCAAGTAGTTGTCAGACTGACTTGAAACTAACAGGTCTCACACTCCAAGGTGAAGCTGGTTCTGTGCAACTATATTGAAAACAGGACTCAATGAAAGTTGCTCTCCTCCACAGTAGTGAGACAAACTGGGAGGGCACCATTTTCTTGGAACACCCTGTCTATACTCAGATGCAAAGTTTATTTTCTGATTCAGAATAATACTCAATTATTTCTTAAAGCTGATTCTTTTCTGTTTTGATGTCAACAGATTCCAAAAGGTCATGTATGGTTGCTAGGTGATAATTCAGAGAATTCTACAGATTCAAGGGCATATGGCCCAGTTCCTTATGGGCTCATTCGTGGTCGTATATGCTTTAGAGTAAGTAGTAGCATCATACAGCATACTGTTATCTTATTTTCAATTGTTTCCTGCATCATAAAACTTACTAAGGTACTTGAGTAATGTCTGAAAGGCTTCAACAACTTTGTTTCGACATGTTCATGATGGCACAGGCAGTAAAAATCAAGATTGTTATGGAAGCTGTAAGAAACTTGGAAAAAAGTCTGAGTACTCAAAATCTGAAACTTTTAATCCATTTTGAATACTGGCCAAGTTCTTAGTTTCTTATTAAAAAATATGTGTAGACTGTTAGGATTTATCATATCATGTTTCAGACTCTGTCTAAAATCATTCATGGCCATGTGAAAAATGCACCTTCTTCACACTAATGTTGTGTTGTCATTATTCGTGTTAGGTATGGCCATTGACAGAATTTGGCAGAGTTTAGAATCAGGTAAAGACTGACTGCCTGTTGATTTTATTCATTTTAACTCTTACATTTTTGTGCTTTACAAGTTACAGACATGTCGACGTGTCATAAATCAAATACTAAATATTAAATTAACTGTTGCAATGAAAATATCCCTGTGCTTGTTTTATCAAATCTTGTGAAACATTAAAAAAGAATTATAAACTATAAAAGTTTATTATTTTCTACTCTCAAATTCAAAATCCAAGCTACAGGGTGTCCCCCAAAAATCGTGCCCCGTTTGCTTGAAGATTGTGACTAAACAGCAAAAGATTCTCGCCAAACTTTTGCATGGTGGTGCTCTTCAGATGTTCAGTTAAAGTTTGCCACCATCCCCATAAAAATCCATTGAAAAATGATGGAGCTATGACCTTCAGGAGACCAAATTTGCCTGATAACTGAAGCCAGCGGTCGACCATTTTGTCTTACTATTTGGCGAGAATCTTTTGTCCTTTTGTTGCAATCTTTAGGCAAACGGGGCACAATTTTTGGGAAACGTTGTAGATTGGGATACTTTGTCCTTTCATGGGTAGTTAATCTATTTGCAGCCTATTCCACTAATCATCCTCGTGTAAATCTAATAGAAATTAATAAGATACCTGAGACTAATCTAGTTATATTAAGTTAAAACCAAATTTTTTATAAGAAGTTTTATTTAGCATTTTTGATTTGCACTCATTCCAACACTCTGCTTTCTGTTCAGGAACAATGACCTCCCAACGTTGTGCAGGACGTGTCTTCGTTAAGTGTCAAAATTTCAAAGTTCAAAGTGTCGAAATGTCAAAGTGTCAAGTTCAGAGTGTCAAAGTTCATTTCTTCATTTGATATTCATTTAATCCAGAGATTGAGACCATATGACGTCACAGCTGTACCATATCCATCATTCCCAAAATCTAGAGAATAAGTTGGTGAGCCGAACTTTGGACTGTTAGATTCTGTGATTCCAATACCATGGTCAGCACGACTGCATGAACTTCCTCCTCCTCCAATCATAAACACAGAGGCATCGCCTGTGCTATAATGACACCAAAACCCAATGTAATTACTTGCCTGGATATTACTACTGCAACTGTATTGGGAAAAACCAGATACTCCTGAAGCTCCCATGTAGGCTGATACTCGGCAGCTCCCTTTACATGCATTGCTTGACCACGGAGCATTGTTCCTACAAAGACAGATGATATTCTGTTGAAACATAACATTTATGAGTTACTTGGTCACGTGAGTTAGTCGCTTCTAAGTTGTTTGACGGCTTTTTTTGTCAACTTATTTTCATTCGATTATCTTTATCTAGCTATACATGTTTACAATATATACAACTAATCCAAATCGAACATGCAAATATATAAATTAAGAAATGAAGAAATTAATAGATAAGTTAAATAAGTTAAATATTCAAGACATATATGGGCAAGGTTTACTAGATATAATTGAATTGACAGGCGTAACAAATATACAAATATTTTTTCTACTATTTCATAATCCAGATAATTTTCTAAAATTCGGGTGAATGTTGACAAGCATTGCATTTACAATTTGGTCCATTCCATTGTTTTATCATGCGTTTAAAAGAATTCAAGTTGTCGGCAGATTTAGTTTCATTTGGCAATGTTTTTTTTTTTTTTTTTTTTTTTTTCAAGCATTGCATTTACAATTTGGTCCATTCCATTGTTTTATCATGCGTTTAAAAGAATTCAAGTTGTCGGCAGATTTAGTTTCATTTGGCAATGCATTCCAGATTTGAGGTCCTAGTGATCGAAGACTGTTTGAACCAAAAGTGACTTGATTTGGTCTATAATGTTGTAAGTCGTACGGATTTCGTGATGAATATCTGGAAGATCTTATTTTGAAAATATCACGCATGAAAGATGGGTTGAGATGTTTCAAGGTCTTGAAAACTTCTATACAGAGAACTCTCAGACGGGAAACATGCATAGTACGGCTTAGTAATTGGCATACTCGTCTTGTGTGGAAGAGGTTGTTTGCTCGAGTCATCATCTTAAAAGGTTCTGATAATAGAAGGTAGTTAGTAATTTCTCTTGTAACTTCTGGTCTTAAAAGCATGGAAATTGTAGACTTATCTTGCACTCACCGGGTAAATTGAACTTTCTTTTTCCGATTTACACTAGGTTTCATTCAATGTGACATTGCTGGGAAAAAGTGCTGTTTTTGAAGCAACTACCTATTTTCGCTTTCATCGGCAATAAATCTCAGATTGATTTGTTAGAGTGACTACAACAAAGTCTCAAACTTTAAGTTGAAGACTGGCCTTTGCAACTGTGTGAAAACCGAGACAATTGCAGCTACATACCTCCTCCACAGAAGACACCCCGTATTTACCTGAAATTGCCATAGCTTATGATTTTACTACGAAATGTCGCTCCACCAAGACAACTCGATACTGTGTACATTATCCATGTGAGAGGGTTGTCAGTTTTTGATATTTTTATCTGTCCTCCAGGTGCTTCATAAAATGCTTCATTGATCATATCTGCATTTGTGTATGGATTTGTTGTGTCACCAGTAGCTAGTTGATCATACCAATAATGACCAGACGTTTGCATCCAATTCTTTGTGTCCTTGTTTGAAAATCTGGCAATTAGGGTCCATCCTCCGTGGGACATATGACAGTACGCCTAAAAACAACGAGAACGTTTTCGGATCAGGATCTTGAGAAAAAGAGTTATGTAGAAAGTCATATGAAACATTTATGATGAAATGAATTGACATACATACCGGGTGAGTCAATAAAGAGGATCCCTGTTTGAAAAATCATCCTTAGCATCAAGATGATGATATTGGGAAAGATACCATTTAACAGTAGACATGTTCAAATGGTCCTCAACATTTACCTGACTGAAATCGGCCAATCTATTCTGAAGTTATGAGGGATTTTCTCCAGAAAGCCCTTTCGAGAAATCTTCAAAACAGGCTCAAAACAACGACCAACATTTCCCAAAACTTTTTGCCTCATCTCAATGAGTTAAGCACATTCTAACATGTTTTATCCTCTTGGGAAGATGAAATCGTCCGGAATAATGTTATTTTGCCCCCAGGGATGACATTTCTCATCTCCCAAAGGGATAAACGTGCCAAGCATGTACCAGTCATTGCTATAAGGCGAGAAATTTTGTAGTGATTTTATGCAGTTTTTGGTTGTTTCTTGGAGGGGCTCTCTCGAAAAAATCTCAGAAAATGTAATTTCAGAAGGGAGTAGCCGATTTAAGGCAGGTAAAATTTAGAATATACGTGTTGACTATTGAATGACATATTTGCCAATATTAATGCCTTGATATCAAGGGATCTGTTGTCTTTCAAACAGGGATTCCTTTTTTGACTCACCCGGTATAAAAGGAAATTTTTGTTGAATACAAATTCAAAAGATCAATCTATAAGAAACGAATTATTGCTTGGCAAAACGAATATGAAGATATTTCCTACGAAAGGTGTCCAATCACCAGCAAATGAATACACAAGCGAATATTGTTTGATCGATCAATGGATGGATGGATTGATTGATTGATTAATTATACCAACTAAGATGTACGGGCATCTACTTTGATTACCTGCTGAGATGCCTGCAAGAAAGCCGCTTTGTGAAGCAAAAAGGACAGTGAAAGTCCCAGTGGGGGAATGAAACTAACTTGGTTAGGCATCATTGACAGAGACTTGAAAAAGATGGGTTTAAGCGTAAATGATGCAGTAGAGTTTCTGCGTACAATGGAAACGATTGGTTGACCATGCAATGTATCAACTGTAATATAGAATGCGTAATTGATGATGATGATGATGATGATGATGATGATGATGATGATGATGATGATGATGATGATGATGATGATGATGATGATGACATACTCACATTGTATCTCTCTGTTAATGCCTTATTCCATAGTGTATACACACCATCTCCTCTCCACCCAGTAGCATCATGAATCTGTTTGCAAGATGTGTACTTTGTTGACTTTGCTAGAAAGTGAGGAAACACTTTATCACTCTCAGACACTTTACCACTCATAGACACTTTACTATTCCCAAATAGTGCATGATCGATGTTGAAGAAGATTAATTGGTCGATATAAAATCTCCAAAGATTTGATCGTGCACTTTTGGTTTTGCCAATTTTCCAGCTGTTCTTCAAATATGAAACTTTTTGTTAAATCCATTGTTTGATCGAAGTGATCGACTACTGACACAAAGGTGACAAAATTTCACAAAATACATGGATTATTTTGTTATGAAAACAGATACGTTTGCCAAAACCAAAGCGGATAACGTTAGCGTAGCACTCACTCAAAGAGTAGGTCTTTCTTTTTATTCACCTGGTAATAATGTTCAAATGATGATATCCGTTACTATAACGATATCTTTTTCCATTGTAACGTCATGGTAATAACGTTCTTTTAGTGATAATATCACTGCACTTACTATTAAAACATGTTATCCCATTGTAACCCGGTGCGCATAAACAAATATAAGATGCTTGCTTGTTAATGCACGTTGCGCCATTTTTGCATTGAGACTTGGAGCATGCATCATCTGTGAGGGAAAAGAAGATCATTAAATCATTTGACCGATCAATCAATCAATCAATCAATCTATCTATCTATCTATCTATCTATCTATCTATGTATCAGCTGTTGTGGCGCAATGGTGCAATCCTCGTACTTTCCAGCCGGAACAGTCAGGAGGCCAGGCTCGATATCTGTTATCGTAGTTGCGCCAAGATGCACTGTTACGTCAGTGTTTTTCTCGCCAAATAATAATAATAATAATAATAACGAATTATTTAACAGGATAAAAACTTCAACAATTACGAAATTGCTGTTATCAATGTTTGTCCTGTAAAAAGAAAGGTGCTTAAAAAGAAAATATATGAATATGTTACAACTGCAGGTCTCAAAAAATCAATATAACAAATTAAAATCTTATGTATAAATTGTGTTCATAATTTTCATAAAATCGGATGCATTGTCTGACGTCCTTGCACTCAGTGGTAGCTCATTAAAAGTCTTTGCACCATGTAGTAGAAACCTTTCCTCGCGTATTCAGTTCTTATCCGTGGAAGACATACACTACAATGATTGTTCCTTGTGTTCTTGCAATGTTCTTGAGACATAAAGTATTGGTTTAAAGCATGACAGACATTGTTCTGCAGGACATTGTATACTAGCACGCAGGCTCTCTTTTTAACTGCATTTATTGGTGATATAACTTCACATCTTTGATTTTTTGCGACTATTTGCATTGCACGATTGTGAAACGAGTTGAGCTTGTTTTCTTGTGTCCTATTCAATTTCAGATTCAATATGCCGCAATAAGTGAGCACTGGTAATACCATTGCACGGTAGATGGCTTTCGCTGATTCTATGTCCAAATGGCTTCTGATCTTTGCTAAGAGTCGTAAACGACCTGTGGCTTTCTTGTATTTGGCATCAAAATCACTGTTAAGATTCAATGAAGAGTCTAGGTGCACACCTAGATACTTGTATGTCGAAGTGATGTTGATTTGACCATCCTCGTGTAATATGCATAAAGGCCCCGTGCATTTCCGGATTCTCTGAGCTGTTCCAAATAATAGGGCTTCAGTTT
>REGL01000498.1:71462-82572 GCA_004194395.1 Aurelia aurita complex sp. Pacific | reverse complement strand
GCTGACAGGTGAGGTAAATTTCAGCCACTGTTTATATGAGATTTTTACCTCGCCTGTCAGCCCCCGGGGCTGAGAGGTGAGGTGGAGCATGGGGGTGGAGTAAAGTCTCTCATCCGTGAAATCAGAACAAATAAACCAATAGAAATCATTGAAGAAAGCCAATACACCTCACCATACCGGCAGTGTTTCGTTCATATGGAAAATTTTCACCTCGCCCAGGTGAGATTCGACCCCTGGCCCTGGTCAGGCGATATCTCACTATAGGCCTACCGGTGCTGTCGCGTTTATCCACGTTTATCATATAAACGCGAAGTAAAAAAACAATGGGATTCTATAGGAAGGAGGAATCTTGCCCCGTCAGCCCCGGGTCTGGCAGGTGAGGTGTTTTTTCGCTATATAAACAGGCCCTAAGGTTCTAGATTTTTCCATGAGTTAAGTTAAACAAAGTGAATGTTTGACGCGGAAGGAAGAAAGCCTTGCTTTGATGAAAGTATAATTTTGGGAAAAAGGGCAGAGTTCTCGCAAAAGTGGTCGCTGCTGTTGGTCGCTGCTGCATCCCAGTTTTTGTTCTGTTGCTACCAGAGGTATGATATCAAATTTAATTGCGCTTCTAATGTCAGGTTTGAAATGGCATGATTCATTGTAGAAGAGATCAGGAAGGTCAGTTGAATATTCTTGTTGTTTTATAAAATGTTTTTCCGATATATTTCAATGTTTTTGATAATTGTTTAGCCTGAGATTCTTTGACGCTTGATGCGATCGTCGTCGCATTGCCGCGCGTCATTGTTATCTGGGATGCGTCATCAACTACGCTTTGATTATGGATTCAGTTTCGTCGCAATGTAACAGAATTGGATTAATTGAACTCAGTTGCCTTGCGCCGTATCCCGTATCGTATGGCATCGTAACAAAGAATTGCCTCAAGGGGAAAGGGACAAACAAGCGTTGACTGTGAATCTGGTTTTACTGTATCGTAAAATATATTAAATTTATAAACTTACCGACACATTCGTATCCGACTGAATTATTGCATCTTTCATTGCATTGAAATCCGACATTGCATGTAACCAGACGACACCGTGGACTGGGCTGAAGAATAGAAGGAAAGTACTTGCAGTGACCGATTTACGGTTTAACAGGTATCACTGTTTTGAGACACGAAATCTATGATTTATAGAAACTTTATGTCCAAGCAAACGAAATTGTGGACCGGTGTTGACTGGTCTGAAAACAAAATAAGAGATACTTGTAGTGGCCACTTTACACCCACTTTACAATACATTTCTGATGCAGTACCATGGTTGCAATAGTCCGTTGTAAATTCTGATTCCTATGACAGTTACATAGATGATATACAGTAAATGAGTTGTCTCGATATAGTTTCTTATCAGTTTCTTATTTTCGGAAATAGAATAAATTGATGTTACCTGTTTAACTGGCTCATAATGTATCCATCCATTTTCATCTGACAATGTCACGCTTGCTGATGTTTTATTGACATCCAATAATTCACAATTTTTCTCTTCTTCATTCGCAAAATTCTTTTTGTAATTAGTAGATACACATCTCTCATTCTTCACACATTTTATCGTACAACGTGAAAGACTCTTTTCATGTAATTGTAATATGATATTGGAAGCAGTTGCAGTAAGTTTTTTATTGTGATCTGTTGCTTTCATGAGGGTATCTTTTCGACATTCTGATCTGTGTATATCTATCGCGCTTGCTGCCTCTGTTAAACTTGTATATAAATAAATTATACAGAAATAAACAAATAAATTAATCCGTGAAAACATGATATTACGTAGTTTCATTTTCTATTTATGATGCGTATAGCTCCTCATGTTAAGCTAAAAGCAAATCATTTTGCCAAGCTGCAATCATGCAACGAATTTGCAAATCATTTTGCCAAGCTGCAACATGCAACGAATTTTGCTTAACATTTTCCAACATCTGACTTCATCCCAGAAGTTCTTCTTCTGCAAACTTCGACATTTGATATGTCTCAATTTCAAACCAAACTGCTAATATCTTCGATAAATTTTGGCAACAAAATGTCGATGATGTCTCTCTCGCTGCCTTCATCTGGTTGTTGATTTTCAAATCACTCAAGATCTTATCTTATTTTGTGGGAAAATGTAATGTTTACAATTTAAGTAGCCAATCAAATGACTAGTTATAATTCAGATTTCCTCGATGGTTTAATTCTTCGTTTGTCGTTTGTCATAGAAACAATTCAAATCGGTCCAGTCTTTTGACAATCTGGTGTTTGTTAAATGCCAATGCACCTGCAAAATTAGAATTGTCCCATATGCAACTATAGCAATGACAGGTAAAACGAAAACAGTTGCTTGCCAATTCAGCATTTTTTCATCAATTCCGTATCATTCTTTAATCAAGATAATTTAAATTTATGTCAACAATATTTTCATGCAATTAATACTTAAAAAGGTTGGGCTACCACCATAGGAAAGTTATGTCTTGATTCCAGCTGGATTCAAGTCTTCCAGGCCCCTAGTCAAACACAATTTTAGTATATTTATCAACTTGTGATAGGCGTCATTATTGATAACTCGAAAATGACGAGAACAAATAGAAAATCTTTTGTTCAAGATTCAAGATCTATGCCCGGGGGAGGGGAGGTACGTACCTAGTATAAATGTCCGACGGGGATATATGGCGTTTTTCAGGGTATCATTTTCTTCTATGTTTTTCTAGCAAAGGGTATCACAATAAGCTCCTTATTCTGGAGCAGGTTGTCAAAACATTTCAACAGGGGATATTTTGTAAGATCGGGTCGTTTTTCGATAAATTTTTCATATTTTGGAGTATACTTTTCATCAATTTTTTCTAGAATCGGTTATTATTTGGAGCGAAAAATTCTGGAGCAGGGTACAAAAAACAAATTTTGGCAACCCCCTTATAAATTTAAGTCAAGTACACCCCCTGGATCTATGTCATGAAGCAGTTTTAATGCTTGGTTTTTTGGTTTAGCAGGGTTCCATTTTTTCTATCGGGAACATAATGATTAATAAATCAAAATATGCATAAAACTGCAATACATAATCATGTTTGCGCGATAGCCAACCTTACAGACTTCTAACACGTTAGCTGTTATATAAATGTTACTCATAAGGGGTATATGTCTAATCAATGTATACGCGAAACTATGACTGGCAAAAGCAAAACTATATACATAAATGTCCCTCAGAAGGGGTGCATTTCTAATCAAACTAGCAATTAGAGTTGCTTTGCAGCCGGATACAACTTTCGCTGTCAGTGATCCAAACTTATTCAAGGATGTGAAAATGTTTGTTTTCGTTACTTAAAGGGTATGAATAAGTGCATTGGAAAACCTCATTCTGAATTGTACTCTTTAAGCAACATTGTTTATCTTGCCGAAGAGCCATTACAATGAAATTTTGCATTTCCTTCAAGTCTACAGTGTTAGTCTGCGTCTCTTTCTGATATTCATTCTCAAAGTAGCAACTTAATATACAAAAGGAAACTAATCTGGTACTGTAATCATCAGTGCTTTCTGCAGTATGCTTCAAAATCAAGCAGCACTAAAAAGAGCGAAATTTACAAATTCAAAACCAATCACAAGGACACAAGACCAGCTGTCTGGAAAGATGATTTAGTTATTACTGTACTTGACAAAAAAGAAATTTGAAGATCGACCTTATCATAAATTATGGCTATTTCTCTAACAGGAGTACTTGGGAATCGGGACACCTGGTATGTACTGAGATATCAAATTCATTTTAGACACAAGAGAATCTTGCAAATCCATTCAATATTAATCGAGCTCCAAGGTTTTGGAGTTCCAGTTTGTGCAAAGCTGAAGCCACCTAGTTAAAGCCACGTGGTTTTGGAGTTCCAGTTTGTGCAAAGCTGAAGCCACCTAGTTAAAGCCACGTGGTTTTGGAGTTCCAGTTTGTGCAAAGCTGAAGCCACCTAGTTAAAGCCACGTGGTTTTGGAGTTCTAGTTTGTGCAAAGCTGAAGCCACCTAGTTAAAGCCACGTGGTTTTGGAGTTCCAGTTTGTGCAAAGCTGAAGCCACCTAGTTAAAGCCACGTGGTTTTGGAGTTCCAGTTTGTGCAAAGCTGAAGCCACCTAGTTAAAGCCACGTGGTTTTGGAGTTCCAGTTTGTGCAAAGCTGAAGCCACCTAGTTAAAGCCACGTGGTTTTGGAGTTCCAGTTTGTGCAAAGCTGAAGCCACCTAGTTAAAGCCACGTGGTTTTGGAGTTCCAGTTTGTGCAAAGCTGAAGCCACCTAGTTAAAGCCACGTGGTTTTGGAGTTCCAGTTTGTGCAAAGCTGAAGCCACCTAGTTAAAGCCACGTGGTTTTGGAGTTCCAGTTTGTGCAAAGCTGAAGCCACCTAGTTAAAGCCACGTGGTTTTGGAGTTCCAGTTTGTGCAAAGCTGAAGCCACCTAGTTAAAGCCACGTGGTTTTGGAGTTCCAGTTTGTGCAAAGCTGAAGCCACCTAGTTAAAGCCACGTGGTTTTGGAGTTCCAGTTTGTGCAAAGCTGAAGCCACCTAGTTAAAGCCACGTGGTTTTGGAGTTCCAGTTTGTGCAAAGCTGAAGCCACCTAGTTAAAGCCACGTGGTTTTGGAGTTCCAGTTTGTGCAAAGCTGAAGCCACCTAGTTAAAGCCACGTGGTTTTGGAGTTCCAGTTTGTGCAAAGCTGAAGCCACCTAGTTAAAGCCACGTGGTTTTGGAGTTCCAGTTTGTGCAAAGCTGAAGCCACCTAGTTAAAGCCACGTGGTTTTGGAGTTCCAGTTTGTGCAAAGCTGAAGCCACCTAGTTAAAGCCACGTGGTTTTGGAGTTCCAGTTTGTGCAAAGCTGAAGCCACCTAGTTAAAGCCACGTGGTTTTGGAGTTCCAGTTTGTGCAAAGCTGAAGCCACCTAGTTAAAGCCACGTGGTTTTGGAGTTCCAGTTTGTGCAAAGCTGAAGCCACCTAGTTAAAGCCACGTGGTTTTGGAGTTCCAGTTTGTGCAAAGCTGAAGCCACCTAGTTAAAGCCACGTGGTTTTGGAGTTCCAGTTTGTGCAAAGCTGAAGCCACCTAGTTAAAGCCACGTGGTTTTGGAGTTCCAGTTTGTGCAAAGCTGAAGCCACCTAGTTAAAGCCACGTGGTTTTGGAGTTCCAGTTTGTGCAAAGCTGAAGCCACCTAGTTAAAGCCACGTGGTTTTGGAGTTCCAGTTTGTGCAAAGCTGAAGCCACCTAGTTAAAGCCACGTGGTTTTGGAGTTCCAGTTTGTGCAAAGCTGAAGCCACCTAGTTAAAGCCACGTGGTTTTGGAGTTCCAGTTTGTGCAAAGCTGAAGCCACCTAGTTAAAGCCACGTGGTTTTGGAGTTCCAGTTTGTGCAAAGCTGAAGCCACCTAGTTAAAGCCACGTGGTTTTGGAGTTCCAGTTTGTGCAAAGCTGAAGCCACCTAGTTAAAGCCACGTGGTTTTGGAGTTCCAGTTTGTGCAAAGCTGAAGCCACCTAGTTAAAGCCACGTGGTTTTGGAGTTCCAGTTTGTGCAAAGCTGAAGCCACCTAGTTAAAGCCACGTGGTTTTGGAGTTCCAGTTTGTGCAAAGCTGAAGCCACCTAGTTAAAGCCACGTGGTTTTGGAGTTCCAGTTTGTGCAAAGCTGAAGCCACCTAGTTAAAGCCACGTGGTTTTGGAGTTCCAGTTTGTGCAAAGCTGAAGCCACCTAGTTAAAGCCACGTGGTTTTGGAGTTCCAGTTTGTGCAAAGCTGAAGCCACCTAGTTAAAGCCACGTGGTTTTGGAGTTCCAGTTTGTGCAAAGCTGAAGCCACCTAGTTAAAGCCACGTGGTTTTGGAGTTCCAGTTTGTGCAAAGCTGAAGCCACCTAGTTAAAGCCACGTGGTTTTGGAGTTCCAGTTTGTGCAAAGCTGAAGCCACCTAGTTAAAGCCACGTGGTTTTGGAGTTCCAGTTTGTGCAAAGCTGAAGCCACCTAGTTAAAGCCACGTGGTTTTGGAGTTCCAGTTTGTGCAAAGCTGAAGCCACCTAGTTAAAGCCACGTGGTTTTGGAGTTCCAGTTTGTGCAAAGCTGAAGCCACCTAGTTAAAGCCACGTGGTTTTGGAGTTCCAGTTTGTGCAAAGCTGAAGCCACCTAGTTAAAGCCACGTGGTTTTGGAGTTCCAGTTTGTGCAAAGCTGAAGCCACCTAGTTAAAGCCACGTGGTTTTGGAGTTCCAGTTTGTGCAAAGCTGAAGCCACCTAGTTAAAGCCACGTGGTTTTGGAGTTCCAGTTTGTGCAAAGCTGAAGCCACCTAGTTAAAGCCACGTGGTTTTGGAGTTCCAGTTTGTGCAAAGCTGAAGCCACCTAGTTAAAGCCACGTGGTTTTGGAGTTCCAGTTTGTGCAAAGCTGAAGCCACCTAGTTAAAGCCACGTGGTTTTGGAGTTCCAGTTTGTGCAAAGCTGAAGCCACCTAGTTAAAGCCACGTGGTTTTGGAGTTCCAGTTTGTGCAAAGCTGAAGCCACCTAGTTAAAGCCACGTGGTTTTGGAGTTCCAGTTTGTGCAAAGCTGAAGCCACCTAGTTAAAGCCACGTGGTTTTGGAGTTCCAGTTTGTGCAAAGCTGAAGCCACCTAGTTAAAGCCACGTGGTTTTGGAGTTCCAGTTTGTGCAAAGCTGAAGCCACCTAGTTAAAGCCACGTGGTTTTGGAGTTCCAGTTTGTGCAAAGCTGAAGCCACCTAGTTAAAGCCACGTGGTTTTGGAGTTCCAGTTTGTGCAAAGCTGAAGCCACCTAGTTAAAGCCACGTGGTTTTGGAGTTCCAGTTTGTGCAAAGCTGAAGCCACCTAGTTAAAGCCACGTGGTTTTGGAGTTCCAGTTTGTGCAAAGCTGAAGCCACCTAGTTAAAGCCACGTGGTTTTGGAGTTCCAGTTTGTGCAAAGCTGAAGCCACCTAGTTAAAGCCACGTGGTTTTGGAGTTCCAGTTNTACACAGCCGATCTTAAATTTTCTTTTTTTGTCAAGTAGATCAAGGACCAAATAATTTTCCCAGATATAGCAAATTTTGTAATTGGTTTAAAAATTAGCAAATTTAGCTCTTTTTGGAGTTACCTGGTTTTGAATCATACTGCAAAAAATCACTGGTGATTGCCAGATCAAATTTTTGTGCATGGAAAGCTTCTAATTTGGTCATGAATGAAAGAAAGAAATGCACAATATCCTTAGAGACTTAAATGATGATAAAAAATCTGAAAATTTTGACTCTTAGGCACGATTGAGTATTTTGCTTAAAAACTGTAGCTCAAAATAAGGTTTTTCAACCTGGAATTTTTCTACTTTGTTGTATCAAAAGCAAAACTTTTACAATCTAGAAATATTTTTCAGTCCTTGACAAAACAAGTGAAAAGAAAAGTTTAACGAAGGTTTGATAATTGATTTTTGGTGATTTTTTAAACCGGAGTACTTTTTTTTGGGAAACCAGGTAGCAGTGGCAGCCGTTTAGAAAAGTCCTAACATACATCATTCGAGCATTAAATTGACTATTTACCTGAAATTGCCATAACTTATGATTTTACTACGAAATGTCGCTCCACCAAGACAACTCGATACTGTGTACATTATCCATGTGAGAGGGTTGTCAGTTTTTGATATCTTTATCGATCCTCCAGGTGCTTCATAAAATGCTTCATTGATCATATCTGCATTTGTGTATGGATTTGTTGTGTCACCAGTAGCTAGTTGATCATACCAATAATGACCAGACGCTTGCATCCAATTCTTTGTGTCCTTGTTTGAAAATCTGGCAATTAGGGTCCATCCTCCGTAGGACATATGACAGTACGCCTAAAAAGAATAAAACAAATTTAGAACCAGGATCTTGATGAAAATGATTTTGAGAGTCATTCACAACGAAGAGAAACAATGATTCATCATATCAAAACATTTGAACTGAATTTTAAAACGCATTTGAAAATATTTGATTGATTGATCAATCGTTTGATTCATTCATAGATAGATCAATTGATTGATTGTTTATATCAATTGGTCGATGGATTATACTCACATTATATCTTTGTGTTAATGCCTTATTCCACAATGTAAACACCCCATTAGCTGTCCATCCAGTAGCAACATGCATCTGTTTGCAAGACGTGTATTTTGCTGATGTTGCTTTGAAAAGAAAATGTAATGTTAATCTCACACAAAAAAGAAAATGTTTTTAACATCATTCATTATCTGTTGACAGCCAACAAAGAATTTCTCCGGCTGTCCTGTTGATGTTTCTTGGAAGAAAACATGTAATTGTCTTGTTAAGGAGCAAGTGTAAAAAGAAAGCCATGAACGATGCCTCTGCCTTGCTAACTAACTCCCTGTGAATGCTAAAGGGCGATTGAGCAAACACATAAGAAGGACATATCTTAACCTTAGCTGCCTCCCTCAAACTTATTCGTTTTATTCAGAAGATAAAAATAGGCAATACAGTTCTCGTCTATCTCTTGCGCAGTGCAATTTATATGAGGTCATTCCTTTTCATGCTTTAAATCAAAGAAAACACTAACTCTATTCTGGTAATAATGCTGTATGACTTACAACCGCCACATTTTTGGCCAATGTAACCAGGTGCACACAAACAATTATAGGACGTGGCCTTGGGAATGCAGGTTGCACCATTTAAGCAAGGAGAACTGGTACACGTATCCTCTGTTGGAAAAAAAAGATTTAAAAAACAATCGAACAGTTAGTTAATCAACAAATCAATCAACGAAACAATCAGTCAATCAATTAATCGCTCAATCATCGGATTTTCTCGCTGGAGTTTCGGTAGTATGACGACCATTAGTTCACATGAACCGCCTCTCAAGCAACGTTTTCATGCAACTTTTATTGTAATATGGTGACATAGTCAATGATGGTGATAAAGACCTTTTTAACGACGTTAATAAGAACATACTCAAACAGATTCTAAATTCTATTGTGAAAATCGTTTACTTGTAGCTTTTTTGTGGTTGTATATTTGGCTCGATTTAGTAACATGTTCTTCTTCGCTTCGCGGAATCGTCCTTGTAGTATAGTAAGGTATTAATTCGTTTTATTAAAATTCACATTGAGTAGACAAGAAAATAATCACCGACTAAGTAGTTAGTTGGCACACATTGCGTTCATTATTTTGTTTCAAATTTAATTGGCGAAGTAAGCAAATCTTCAATATCACTATATGATAATTTTCCTCGTGAAGCAAATTATTCTTTTTCAGTGTATCTCTACCTAGCATCCTATAAGGCAGTTCTTAGAACACTTAGAGGCTAAGCTCATCAAAGCAGTGTTCTTGTCCCTCCACTCTATGTGACCACACATCAATGTTCTTGTCCCTCCACTCTACGGAATGTGACCACACATCAATGTTATGTGACCACACATCATGATTTCTTTAGCCTGAACTTACAGAGGATTGGCAACTCTCCTTCCTCTAAGTAACCGGTTGGGCAGGGACTCGAACCACGAATTCTCAGCTCAGATTGGTAGTCAAGTGCCCTTCCACTGATTTTAACACTTTGTAGTTTCTACAAAGCGAGCCAGAGTTGTAACAGAGGGAAAATGTCCTGGCCCAAAAGTACGTACCCACTAGGGAACCTTTTGACTCACTTGGTACAAATGTAAGCATATAATGAAATATAACAGACTTACGACAAGTATATTTATTGACACCATCGACACAGGTAGCAAAACTTTGACATGGTTGGCTTGCACATTCATCGATATCTTAAATGTAAACAAATCGGGATGTAAACAAATTGGGATGCAAACAAATTGGGATGTAAATAGATATGCTTGTCAGGTGCAAAAAAATAAGAGATATAGTACACAAGACCGATTTTGGATCAATCTTTAGCTTTAAACTTCATGGTTTAATCTTTACCCAATATTAGCTCTTTCTAATTTCACGAAGATGTTGTTGCGCAGTGGTGTAATCCTCTGACTTTGCTTGCAGCCAGAACAGAAAGGTGAACGAGGTTCGATCCCAGGTAGAGGCCCACCAGTTGAGCGTCACAAAAAGGGGTCACGGACTCGATTAGGTCGTCTCTTTTATTGTGATCCCAGCGCAAATAGCACTCTTTCACTTGGCATAAATAGCAACTTCATCTTTTCGTCTCCATCTAAGATAACTTGGGAAATTGTCGATATTTTGAAAGGTATTGGTCTTGAAAGAGCCGAAATTAAGTTGATATAAATGGCATTTCTTGTTTGATCTACTTTTTAGTTGACCTATTTTCTTGCTTCACATATTTCCTTGTTCGATCTACTTACTTGTCTGACAATGAGTTCCCACATAACCAGCAGCACAATTACATGTATATTTGTTTACTCCATCGATGCACGTTCCTCCATTTTGGCAAGGATTACTGCCACACTCATCAGAATCTGTAGAGGCAAATCAAGAAATTGAATGTACTCAGTATTACAAGGCCAGACTTTCTGATGATACCATTCCATGTTTTCATTGTAAAGCTAGATAAAATGTAATTTGTGATTGCAAACAAGAAGACTAGTTATTCAAGCTATAAATGTAATAAGACAGAAAAATATAAACCCTCTTTGAAACATCGTAGTACAAAAACTATAACACAGATCTGAAAAATGTTGTCGTTGTTTTTTCGTTATTATCGTTGTGATAACTTTGACTATTTCGTGAGTCGATCTGGAAGTTTTATTCCAAGAAGAAGTTCAGTTTTACGTATTTATTTGAAAAAAACGGTTGCGAGCACCCAGTCACACATGTCACACATACAGCTGTATTGATTGACCTACTTTCATGTTTGCCCTATCTTCTTGCTTGCTCTATTTACATGTACTACAATTCCTTGAGTGTAACAGCCACACAGCAGAATCTATACTGATTGCCTATGTTTTATATTTGGTTGCAAACATAGAAGGGACATTGAGCAATGAAACTCAGTTTGCCCTATTTTCTTGTTTGACCTACTTACTTGTTTGGCAGTTCGTTTCAATGTAGCCAGCCACACAGGTGCAGGTATATTGATTAACTTGGTTGCTACAGGTCCCTCCATTTTGACATGGGTTGCTAAGACATTCATTTACATCTGCAAAAAAGAATATAAGGATTTGAATATCTGATTGA
>REGL01000498.1:40411-71279 GCA_004194395.1 Aurelia aurita complex sp. Pacific | reverse complement strand
TAGATAAAATGTAATTTGTGATTGCAAACAAGAAGACTAGTTATTCAAGCTATAAATGTAATAAGACAGAAAAATATAAACCCTCTTTGAAACATCGTAGTACAAAAACTATAACACAGATCTGAAAAATGTTGTCGTTGTTTTTTCGTTATTATCGTTGTGATAACTTTGACTATTTCGTGAGTCGATCTGGAAGTTTTATTCCAAGAAGAAGTTCAGTTTTACGTATTTATTTGAAAAAAACGGTTGCGAGCACCCAGTCACACATGTCACACATACAGCTGTATTGATTGACCTACTTTCATGTTTGCCCTATCTTCTTGCTTGCTCTATTTACATGTACTACAATTCCTTGAGTGTAACAGCCACACAGCAGAATCTATACTGATTGCCTATGTTTTATATTTGGTTGCAAACATAGAAGGGACATTGAGCAATGAAACTCAGTTTGCCCTATTTTCTTGTTTGACCTACTTACTTGTTTGGCAGTTCGTTTCAATGTAGCCAGCCACACAGGTGCAGGTATATTGATTAACTTGGTTGCTACAGGTCCCTCCATTTTGACATGGGTTGCTAAGACATTCATTTACATCTGCAAAAAAGAATATAAGGATTTGAATATCTGATTGAGTTGAAGTCATTGGAAAATGAATCAGTTGCTGAATTGAATTGAATTGCGTTGAATGCTCAATTGCAGTCAGAACTTTAGCAATTGTCTTTGAGGTTGGGCTATTTTTAGAGTAAATGCTAGATTTGTGAATATCTAATTTGCTAATTGACGTTAAAAAGCAGTGATGTCTGGCAGCATTTATTGACTAAATTCTCTTCGAAATATAAATGCTTCTCTTTCATGGTACTCCATGCAACCATAAATATATAAGTATAAATGGATCTATGGTAGCTTACTCTTGGTCGACATTCTACCTTTATTTCTGAATATCTATTTCATCTCAAAAGGTAGTTTTCAGCTATTGATTCCATTCTGGAGCATTTTTACTAGTCTTGATTATTTTCAAATTACATATCTTTTATATTTCAGATAATTTTGAGGTTGCGATATCATCAAATTTCTAGATCGTAAAGTAGACAAAAGAGAGACTTGTATTGATCAACATATGGTTAACTTTCCCGAAATATAATTTTCTACGGGGTGATTAAAAAAGACACTCCGAAAAAAAAACAATCCGCATGGTAGACATGTTATCTTAACATGTCCAATATCGAATAACATACTGCCCAATATTTTTGCCTTGACATCCAGGTCTTTCAAACGGGAATTATTGACATTTTTTACGCACCAAGGACAAATTTCACTATTTCTCTGCTATGCTATTAATCTACAAGTTGCAATGGCTTCAAAGCTTTCATGAAACAAATAACTGATCAGTTTCAAAAGATTTGACGCCTGCTGTCCCAATGATTCAGAAGATTCGAAAGATTTGACGCCAAAATTCATCAACTTACCAACACATTCGTATCCAGCTAAAATCTGGCATGTTTCATTACATTGAAATCCGGCATTGCATGTAACCAGACGACATCGTGGACCGGTCTGAAGGACAAGGGAAAGATACTTGAGGACGAAATAAATAAAAGACCATTTGACGATACAAAAAAATTTGGAAACAGACAATTGAAGCATCGAAGTAAAGCCTCAAAAACTTGCTCAAATCTTTGCTTATAGATGTCAGAAAAATTGGAAGGAAAATCATATTATTTGGAATAAAAGGACACAAATTAACGGAGCTTTTCGGACGAATACCAATTGATTTAGGGAAGTGGAATAACTGGGGTTTTTTCTTCATCGAATGTGCCTTTTTTCATCGAATGTGCCGTACAAAGAATGATGAACCCTGATGACGAATGATCGTAGCAAGGGAAGTTAATGCACTACTGTTTGAACTACACCCGTATTTGAAATAAATCTACTTTCTACTGTACCATGTTTGAGTTTGTGCTAGATAAACAAATGGCAGTTTTAAGGGTATCTTTTCTTTTAATGAAATCGTTTAAATCCACTTACTTGAATGACTGGCTCATAATGTATCCATCCATTTTCATCTGACAATGTTACGCTTGCTGATGTTTTATTGACATCCAATAATTCACAATTTTTCTCTTCTTCATTCGCAAAATTCTTTTTGTAATTAGTAGATACACATCTCTCATTCTTCACACATTTTATCGTACAACGTGAAAGACTCTTTTCATGTAATTGTAATATGATATTGGAAGCAGTTGCAGTAAGCTTTTTATTGCGATCTGTTGCTTTCATGAGGGTATCTTTTCGACATACTGATCTGTGTATATCTATCACGCTTGCTGCCTCTGCTAAACTTGTATACAAATAAATTATACAGAAACAAAAGAATACACAAATCTGCAATGTAAGGGGGCGCAATTTCATTTTGAAATAAAAGTACGTTTTCTTCTCATCTTTTCTCCTTGTCTGTGAAGAGATTTGTAATTCTATGTGATGTGTATATCTTCACTCACTGACTCCCTGACTCCCAGACTTACTCACTGATTTACTTACTGATTAACTCACTCGATCACTCACATTCCAATGAATGCTATCCATTGCAAGGAGTCTTTTTCATGCTGTTATTTTCGAAGTGAATGTTTCTTAACTTTCGCGAAAAGAGTGTTGCTCTATTCTGTCTCTCGCTGACTGGCTGATCACCACAAAGAAGTGACCTTGCTCACATTGGTGTGCAGTCTTTGTTTAAATATCATTTTCTTCCTCGTATTGCAGTTGCAAAGAGAGTGCAGGAACCTCTTTTCGTACTGCCTGCCTAAATCAATGACAAGGACAAAAATGTGTCTGGCTATTTGTTGGTTCACAGATCTGAGTAGCCAATCATATAACGAAATTTAATCCCCATTGATTTTTGTATTGTTTGTTGGTTTATCATGGCAACACGATGAATCGGCCTCCCTGTAAGATTGAATCAACGTCCTAGGAGATAATTTATTTATTTGAAGATGCTATTGTCTGACTTGGCAATGACATATCTTTGCTGAAAAAGACAGATTTGGTAATTTAACGATAAACAAGGTAATTCATACGGAAACAGTTGCCAGTATCCATTTCTTGATTTGGTTAGAATTCAATTGATTTCAACAACATTGCTGAGATAATTAATATTTTTTTATTCATCATGGTCTTCTCTATTCCATTCCAAGCATGATTTTGGAACTTCTTCCCTTAATATAAACCATTTAATTCAAGTTACTGCAACCCATACAATCAACAAAAGTTGCAAATGTAATTAGTACCCTTTGATTGAACACTTAGAACAGAATTTGACTCGAAAGGTTCTAGCGATCGGAGTAAGAACGTATTGTGTAGCATATTATAGATTACATAAAAACATCGTTCTTGTGAGAAGAAATTTCGTTCGTCGCAGAATTTTGCAGAAAGAACGAAAGTATTTTAAGGATTTACAGTGAAGAAATAAAGGTTTAGGATTCCTACTTGGGTTCATGATGAGAAACTGCTGGTACCTGTTCCACAGCCTACGCCTAACACGGTTTCATTCATCGCATGCCTAGGACAATTAAATAGAAACCACGTTCTATTTTATCCCCACACCTGTAGAGAAGGCACATACTGTTTGGAATTGTTTATCTACGTTGTATTGTCAATATTCTCAGTTCATATCCCTTAAATCGTTACCAATGACGATTTAGAGATTCAACGGTTGGTTTTTAGAATGTACCTGGGTTGATTTGAAATAATCCCGAAAGTTGGTCACCTGTAGCATATTCAATAATTCTACCTGTGATCTTACCATTTTCGATAACGCATTCTTGATAAACAACCTCTTGCGGAAACGTCATACGATTTAAACTGGTTTAATAACTTGTTTGCACCTGCAAAAATGCGGTGCGACAAAAACGGAGTCATTCAGTTTTCGATCATTACTTCATGTCCTCGCACGAAAACTAAACTGTATCAATGCTTATCAAAAATAAAGGTTGCTAAGTTCTCCTTGTGGTACGAAATTTGAAGATGGCTTTGAAAATTTGTCTGTTGGAATCTGTTTACATCAAGGCCAGANAAGGATTTACAGTGAAGAAATAAAGGTTTAGGATTCCTACTTGGGTTCATGATGAGAAACTGCTGGTACCTGTTCCACAGCCTACGCCTAACACGGTTTCATTCATCGCATGCCTAGGACAATTAAATAGAAACCACGTTCTATTTTATCCCCACACCTGTAGAGAAGGCACATACTGTTTGGAATTGTTTATCTACGTTGTATTGTCAATATTCTCAGTTCATATCCCTTAAATCGTTACCAATGACGATTTAGAGATTCAACGGTTGGTTTTTAGAATGTACCTGGGTTGATTTGAAATAATCCCGAAAGTTGGTCACCTGTAGCATATTCAATAATTCTACCTGTGATCTTACCATTTTCGATAACGCATTCTTGATAAACAACCTCTTGCGGAAACGTCATACGATTTAAACTGGTTTAATAACTTGTTTGCACCTGCAAAAATGCGGTGCGACAAAAACGGAGTCATTCAGTTTTCGATCATTACTTCATGTCCTCGCACGAAAACTAAACTGTATCAATGCTTATCAAAAATAAAGGTTGCTAAGTTCTCCTTGTGGTACGAAATTTGAAGATGGCTTTGAAAATTTGTCTGTTGGAATCTGTTTACATCAAGGCCAGAAAAGCAGTGCTGTGCAGACAGCAAGAATTCGTTTTCTCACTAGGACAGTTGGCTACACAATGAAACGGCACGTGTAAAGCTATCAAATGCAATAGGGTATATTTTTAACTTGGCTGAGGCCAGCTTTCAACCAATTCGATTCCCTTTTAAGGTCCTGGATATGATAGTTTCCTTGCGACATTATGTTTAAACGATAATAATGATGTAGTCCTTGTTTTTTCCACATTTTCAGATCTGTCACTTTCATCAAGAGCTGTCTCTTTCATATTGTCATTTTTACGTCTGCCTAACGTAGGCGATGGTAAAGTAAACTTCACATTGTTCTTCACCTTGTTGAGCAATCCTTTTCCAGGCATTTCAAACCTCGTTTTAGATTCAACTGTATTTTTAGTCAAAAGAACATCCTCAGCACTTTTACGTCGGTTATGCAAAGACAAGAATGATGTGCTTAATTTATTTGTGAATTTTGATTGATTTGTTTTATTCTCTTCACCGATTCCTTCTTTCAAGTTTTCTTCTGTCCTGATCTTAGTTTCAGGAAGATTTTTTTCGTCAGCTTCCTTTGATGTGCGCTGAGTTGGAACTGCGCATATCAGTCTTTCTATTTGATCATCCGAAGAATCATGCATGAAAAATGTACTCTGCCCTGTGATACCATGACTTTTGCCCTCCATTTCAATGTCACTTCTTAGATCCGTGATGTCCTTCGAAAAAGATGCACTCTCCCTTTTGACATTGCATCCTCTGTCCTCACTTCCAATGGCACCACTTAGAGTGATTGTTTGACCTTTGTCCTTTGCGCCCTCAAATAAGACACTAGAGCCATAAGTATCTGAACTTTGATTCATACTCTCTGCCTTGTGTCCCCTCAAGTCAGAAGAAGGAATTTGCAAATCTTGAGCCACGTTCGAAATTTCGAAAGATTGATCATCTCCAGCTGTGATCATTAGCCGATTTCCTTCGCCTCGATTCAATGAAGTAATCGAACCTCGTTTTGAAATATTAAACACATTCATCCATCTTCTTGGATGATTTGGGCTGCCACTATCACTCCCGGCACTGTCCGAATCCTCATTCTTCCAAAAACCACTTTTTAAATTATCAATAACCGTTTTGTTCTGACATGATGTCAATCTATCCAACGTATCTTGCTCTTCAGGGCTGAATTCGTGTTGCTGCGGGGCATCTTTTGATACAAGACTGTTGGGAAGGATTTTTGTTGGCGTCATTGAGATCTCCTTGACAATATCTTGAGGCTTCTTTAAAGTTTTTGTGGGTGAAGGGTTTTCAATGGGTTTTGTCTTTATTCCAATGGATTGTAAAATATCTGATATTATAACAGGATCTGCATATTCCGAGTGACTGTTTACCTATATCGGGAAAAGAGGACGATACCAATCAGAAAGGGGAGGGAGCTTGCACCGCATCAGTTGATCTTGGTTTCTTGTTTAGAGATGGTGCGGTGCTCCTGTTTTTTCAGTAATTTATTTTGAATGGGCTGGAAGTATTTCTACCTACTTTAAGCCCACTATCCCTTCCGAAGGACGGCGAGGTGAGTTCGCCGCGGGAAGAGGGGGGGGGGTACTTTGTACATTGTACATTTTGCTGACGGGATGTGCATCCCTTTCCAGGTATCATTTTCCATTTTTTTTCTGAGGTTACAACAGAGTCTGGATCGAGCTATGTTTTGGTACATTATTGTACAAAAGGTTCGATCGCTATTGTGCACGTTCGAAAATTCTACAAAATGTATATGAAAATCTGTAGATTCAGACACTAACGTAAAATAGTTAAAAAGTCTATTATCTTACCTTTTCTATGCAAAGATACACACAGAAAATAGAAAAATGTTTGTATGTTCAATTATGATGTCACAGCACAAAAAGCACAACTTACCTTTTCAGTCAAATCAATATTAACGAGTCTTGGCCAGTCAACTTCAATAGGACCTAACCCAGCAATATCACCAACTTGCACTGAAGCAGCTCTATATACGAATTTCAATAGCCAGTCTGATCTGTAAACAAACACCAAATTATAGTGAAATAAATATACTGTATTTAAAGACCATCTGATAACCATGAGGCATTGCGCTCTGTTACTGTCCCATAATACACGGCGAAAGGATTTATAGATTATCTGAAAGTCTATGAAGCGAGGCCAGTGTCTCGTTTTCAGACAACTCCTTCCAAAAAGAATGAAAAGTAAAGTTACTATGGATACATAAAAGAAGATGGGTCGTCCAAACTGCCCAGAAGAAAGCAGGGTGATCTCTTGTTTCCACCCTCCATCGAGTCTGATAAGAACCTGAAACATCTATAACCATCATTGCTCAGCTTGTGCTCGTGTGGTTTTTCTCATACGCAGCAGGCAAAGCCTAATGCTTGGCAACGGATACAGTTTTCAAAATATGTTATAACTTTTGCTGAGTTTCATTTAACTTAGTTGAATACTCTTTGAGGTCTACCTAGTAGATTTTTCAATATTCCAGAAACAATGGATTNGATTATCTGAAAGTCTATGAAGCGAGGCCAGTGTCTCGTTTTCAGACAACTCCTTCCAAAAAGAATGAAAACTAAAGTTACTATGGATACATAAAAGAAAATGGGTCGTCCAAACTGCCCAGAAGAAAGCAGGGTGATCTCTTGTTTCCACCCTCCATCGAGTCTGATAAGAACCTGAAACATCTATAACCATCATTGCTCAGCTTGTGCTCGTGTTGTTTTTCTCATACGCAGCAGGCAAAGCCTAATGCTTGGCAAAGGATACAGTTTTCAACATATGTTATAACTTTTGCTGAGTTTCTTTTAACTTATTTGAATACTCTTTGAGGTCTACCTAGTAGATTTTTCAATATTCCAGAAACAATGGATTACCTCGAATAACAATTATACAATGATCCAGAAACAATGGATTCGAATGCTTCCCATTCTTCTCGGTTGACACCAACTGGTGTGCCAATCAAAATGACATCTTCCACTATTCCTTGAAACCCTGTCATATCAAAAATAGAAGCTAGATGTAATTTTTGGTCATCAAAGTTTTTAACAATAACAACAGATGCTAATAGATATAATTAATGATAATACTACCAAGTTCTTTACATCTTGTGAAACGAAGCATATGTTTTCTTGGTGTGATAGGATTTGAAATTTCTTATTTTTTTGAATAGGCAATCTTGAAACTATTGAAATTTTCGTTGTAATTTTCAACATCTAGACTCTTTTGCAAAAGTTAAATAGTCAATAGACAATTTTGGCTAACGTTGTGTGTGCCTATTACAGGTCAAGTAACTACACACATTTTAAAAGGCATCTCTTCATCAGTTGATACAGTCACCTGCATTTACCAGCATTTACCCGCATTTACCCGCATTTACCCGCATTTACCCGCATCACGCTTTTCATTGTACAAAGTTCTTAAAGTGTATGAAAGGAAAGTTTCCTGAAGAGGACATTCACGTGGTCTGACTGAAGTGGGTATGAACAATGTTGGCTGAATTTGTCTATTAGCTATTCAGAAACTGGGATTCCAATTTCGTTGGAAATAATCGAATGATCTACGTGCGATGGCTATTGTTTACATTCAAAATGCCAACAAAACATAGAATAATTCTATTCGTTTCAGCCTCTATGCAAAATAGCTAAAAGGTCTAATGTAAAATATGCGATTCAATTTTGCTGAGAATCAATTTTGAACGAACCAAGCAAACAGTTAGCAAATAAAACTATTCTAATGACAATCCAAATTTTCTCAAACATTCTAGCAATTTCGATTATGATTACATGTCACAATATTAGGTCGATGTAGTCACCACCTTTGCTTGGACAAAAATGGTTTAATGAATAATTTAGATTTATGCTCTCACCAAATAAAGGACTATTTGTCAAAAAATTTGGAATCGCTTGCTGAGACAATTTCAAAGGTCATAGAAACATCACATTTTCTATTTCTAAAATAATCTATTATATTTGGAACATCTGCTTGCTTGCATGAAATTAAAATTAGGATGCAAAAGCCGCGTGCGAATTTGGTTTAATGAGATTAAAAAGTTGACTCAAGATCCAGAAAAATTTAGCTCCAAAACCGTTGTAAATTTTGCGGTTGTAAATGTATACTTAAAGGAAGGAAGAAATTGGAAAGTTCAGAGTTAAAGAGAAAAGTATGAGCAACAAAAACAACCACAGCGGGATNTTAATGATTTACATGAAAGCTATTATATAAGAACCTTTCCCAGTTTGAGCCTCTTAGGGGTTCTTATTTAGGGGGTTTTAAAGATTGAATTTCAGCATCTAGGTTCTTATAAAAACAGGTTCTTTTATGCGGGTTTCTACTGTAGATGTAATTTTTGGTCATCAAAGTTTTTAACAATGACAACAGATGCTAATAGATATAATTAATGATAATAATACTAATTAATAATAATACTACCAAGTTCTTTACATCTTGTGAAACGAAGCATACCGGGTGAGCCAGAAAAAAGTTCCCATTTTCGAAAATTCGTAGCACCGCAAGTACTTCATGGATTTGAATGATTCAAATTCTAGTTAAAAGTCAAAAGATTAAAGTATTTTTGTGATGGTTCTCGTCTTCTTACGAGCACTGCAAATGTGGGTAAATTCAATTTTACAAAAATTTCATGTTTTCAAAATGACTGAAAAAGGGCCAAAAACACTTGATCAAATCGTTAGGACTCTCATCACACAGAACAAACACACACGGGCGTTTCACCTCTCTCAAGAGTAACAAGACATAGATTCTCAAACAGATACTAAAGATTTTCAATCCCATTTTCAATCCGTCTGTACATTTCAATCAAATGTACAGACGATATCTCTCACCCATGAGAAATTGCTTTTTCCTTGAGGTTCTGAGCGAGGAGTCCTTCATGATTTGATCAAGTATTTTAGGCCTTTTAAGTCACTTTGCAACCACAAAGTTTTTCTAAATTTGAATTTACCAATTTTCCAATGCTTGTAACAAGACGAGAAAAATCACAAATATATTCTAATCTTTTGGCTGTCAAGCAAATATTGATTCATTGCAATCCATCCAGTACTCTTGATGCTGTGAATTTTCAAAACTGTTAACTTTTTTCTGGCTCACCCGGTATGTTTTCGCGATGTGATAGGATTTGAAATTTCTTACTTTTTTGAATAGACAATCTTGAAACTATTGAAATTTTCGAACCTAGGCATGATTGTAATTTTCAACATCTAGACTCTTGCAAAAGTTAAATAGTCAATAGTCAATTTCGGCTAACGTTGTGTATGCCTATTACAGGTCAAGTGACTACACACATTTTAAAAGGCATCTCTTCATCAGTTGATATTGACTTGCTACAAGTCTCAGTATAAATCGCAGACAGTGCCAAGGCCTCACATGAGAGGGTTCTAAATGAAGGAGCCAGAAGGAAGGAAGAGAAACCGCGCGCTCGTTCGCCTTCGGCGCGGTATGAACTATACACCATGACAATACGAAAAGAAGGCAAACGAAGACTTGTAGCAAGTCAACAGTTGATACAGTCACCTGCATTTACCCGCATTTACCCGCATTTACCCGCATCACGCTTTTCATGGTACGAAGTTCTTAAAGTGTATAAAAGGAAAGTTTCCTCAAGAGGACATTCACGTGGTCTGACTGATGTGGGCTCGGAAGTGGGTATGAACAATGTTAGCTGAATTTGCCTATTAGCTATTCAGAAACTGGGATTGCAATTTCGTTGGAAATAATCGAATGATCTACGTGCGATGGCTATTGTTTACATTCAAAACATAGAATAATTCTATTCGTTTCAACCTCTATGCAAAATAGCTAAAAGGTCTAATGTAAAATATGCGATTCAATTTTGCTAAGAATCAATTTTGAACGAACCAAGCAAACAGTTAGCAAATAAAACTATTCTAATGACAATCCAAATTTTCTCAAACATTCTAGCAATTTCGATTATGATTACATGTCACAATATTAGGTCGATGTAGTCACCACCTTGCTTGGACAAAAATGGTTCAATGAATAATTTAGAATTATGCCCTCCCAAATAAAGGACTATTTGTCAAAAATTTAGAATCGCTNTCAATTTTGAACGAACCAAGCAAACAGTTAGCAAATAAAACTATTCTAATGACAATCCAAATTTTCTCAAACATTCTAGCAATTTCGATTATGATTACATGTCACAATATTAGGTCGATGTAGTCACCACCTTGCTTGGACAAAAATGGTTCAATGAATAATTTAGAATTATGCCCTCCCAAATAAAGGACTATTTGTCAAAAATTTAGAATCGCTTGCTGAGAGAATTTCAAAGGTCATAGAAACATCACATTTTCTATTTCTAAAATAATCTATTATATTTGGAACATCTGCTTGCTTGCATGAAATTAAAATTAGGATTCAAAAGCCGCGTGCGAATTTGGTTTAATGAGATTAAAAAGTTGACTCAAGATCCAGAAAAATTTAGCTCCAAAACCGTTGTAAATTTTGCGGTTGTAAATGTATACTTAAAGGAAGGAAGAAATTGGAAAGTTCAGGGTTAAAGAGAAAAGTATGAGCAACAAAAACAACCACAGCGGGATTCGAATACAGGACCAGCGACTATGTACTTCTTATGCACTACGAGTAGACCTTTTAGCTATTCTACAAGAGAGTGCGTTATGAAGAGTTGATCCCTTTCAGAGATCGTTGTTGGTGTTCTTATAGGCCAAGTCTGTCTCTTCAAATATCCATAAAAGAATGGCAAAAGTAACATAAAGCAATACCTTTTTCATTCAGCATTGTCTGCAGGCAATAAAATATTACTCTTGCCCCAAGACTGAAGCCAATTAAAGTGACTGGTCTGTATCCCTGCAGAAGAAGGAATGATATCGTCAATTCCTTTCATTGTCTATCATAGTCAATATACGCTAATGTTATTCGTCTCAGAGATTCAAAAACTTTAACTTACACTTTATTTTTGATCTACCATATCTCAGCTAATAAAATGCTAATTTCAATGAAACAGAAGTCAAAGTCTAAAATGAAGTCACTGCCTTCGAAACTAACGTAAATTAGCAACATTTAATTACAATGCAACTCCACAGTAGTACCCCTTGAAAAATTACAGCATTTTGGGTCGCCCTGTGTTCTCATCAAAAATTGTATGAGGTCGGGTCATATATGCAACAACGAGAACAACAACATATATGCAACAAGGCGTATGAGAGTTAGTTTTCCTTTTTATGTTTTTTACTTAAAGGAACTCCTCCGTCTCCTTATTGTAAACAAATCTGTAATCACCATTGTTTTAGGCACGTGTGCATGGTTTTATGCAGTTTGTTTGTTGGCTTCNAGTCTAAAATGAAGTCACTGCCTTCGAAACTAACGTAAATTAGCAACATTTAATTACAATGCAACTCCACAGTAGTACCCCTTGAAAAATTACAGCATTTTGGGTCGCCCTGTGTTCTCATCAAAAATTGTATGAGGTCGGGTCATATATGCAACAACGAGAACAACAACATATATGCAACAAGGCGTATGAGAGTTAGTTTTCCTTTTTATGTTTTTTACTTAAAGGAACTCCTCCGTCTCCTTATTGTAAACAAATCTGTAATCACCATTGTTTTAGGCACGTGTGCATGGTTTTATGCAGTTTGTTTGTTGGCTTCGCCCAAGCCATGAAAAAGTAACCATCAAAAATCCCTTTATATCCGAGCAATCGTAAAATACATGAATTTTTGGTTTGTTCCTCTGTGAAGTACAAAGATCTTCTTCAAACAAACTCCTTCATTTTGAAAAAGAGTGAAGATCCTGTGTCATAATGCGTTTGAAAAACTGAAAACCACCATTTCGAAAAAAATTTGGAGACGAAGACCCTTGAAAGATCATAGTTAATGAAATATATACCTGATGTCGACTGAGAAGAACGTGTGCAAGTTGAATGCCAACTTCTTTCGATCTTTGTGTGCAAACATTCCAAGGGTTATCAATTATATTAGCAGCACTTATAAGAGTCAAAGGCCATGCAATTGATTTTAAAACAGCTAAAAAAAGAATAGAGAAAATCTAAATGATTTGTTCAAGGAGAAGATTGTTAAGCACTTGAATATAAATTTCCTTTGTCCTGCTAGAGAGCAACTATTCTATCAAGTAACGATCAATTTCTCATTTGAAGGAGTCTCTCTATCTCTATCTCTCTCTCTCTCTCTGGGTACAAAATTCTTTCAGAACGCAAGCGGTCATGGTTTTCCATATTTCTCTACCCTTTAATGTTTGTAGAAGATATTGGATTGTCACTTGTACTATTTTTCTTTCTGGTAATTATTCTAATAGTAGGTACATGGGGATATAGGGAATTTAAACCAATATTTGCAAAGTGAAGTCCATAAATATATCCAATATAGATCTTAAAAGGAATAGACATAGCTATATCGAGTGGCTGTTATAGATAGGCTAAAGAAAATGCCTATGCATCATTTGTTCTTTTAGATACACAATGAAATGGCACATGTTCAAGTTATCAAATACTATAGAGTATATTTCTAACTTGGCCGGGCCAGCTTTCAACCATGTCTACGCAATCGATCAACCAATCAATCAATCAATCAATCAACCAATCAATCAATCAATCAATCAATCAGCCATCATAAGGAAGTGAAAAGTAAAGGAAGTTACCTCTAAGTGCAGTATATTTGAGTATTCCTTTGACAGCAGCTTGCATGGCTTCTCTTTTCACAAAATCAATGATAGAACTACCAAGTTTTCTTAGATATCTATAATGAAGAGAATGTGATTTTCAAAAATGATGCAACAGAAAAAAAAATTCCTTTCAGTTGAAAGAAAAGATAGTTTGTTTATAAGAAGATACAGAAAGGTCTTACCATCATCACAAGAATTCTCCGGAATTCGCTAAAAGATCTAAGAACTTCCCAAAATTTCTTTGCATTTTGACAAAACTTTTTGTGAGATATCAACGATTGTACCCTGTGTACTAGACTTTCTAGAATAAAATTGAGAGTCTGGTACCTTGGTAACGATTGCAAGATTTTTTAAACAATAATTCTTAAGAAATTGAATATGCTATCAAGAATTTATTTAGTTTGCAACAAATTGCATTTCAAACGTTAAAGATGTTTCGATAAATCAATCAACCAACCAACCAATCAATCAATCAATCAATTCAATGAATCAAAAGAAACTCACTTTCCTTCCCATTTCAAGTAATATTGTTCAGTTGAATTATCCAAAGCTTCCCAAGGTGTTGAAAAGCCAGCTAAGATAAAAGTAATTGATTAAAATCAAAAGTGGTATGTGATATCTATCAAACTACCATGACTTGAAAAAGGAGGCAAGAAGGTAAAAGAAATGTTGCAAATTATTGCAGATTAATTCAGCTGCAATAATGGCATTAATGTTTTTGAAATCATCGATGATGATGTTTCACGGTTGAAGCTAGCCATTATTGACAATCAAAGCAATGTAGTAAGTATTAAGGAAAGGAGACGCCCATATTTAATGTTAACCATTTGATTCTGTGTTGTGAAGTACGTAGGTCGTTATATCTCGCGTCCAAGCACCAATCTGCCAGCAATTCCCCACAAAGCGAGAGAATTGACGAAAAATCTTGCAGAAGAAAACAGCTCAGCCAAAACAATACGTCTCTCCTATAGGTGGGCATTTGTAAAAAGTCAAACATGTGCTGACAACAACAGACAGTAAACACGGGCGTATAGGAACCTACAATCTTTGCAAGTCAGCCTGGGTTCTCGTACAATGACTACAAAAGATTGGTTCTTATAAAATGGGGCTCTAATTACACAATTTCATCCTGTAGGTTCTTAATCCACGAGGTTCTTATACATGGATATATACTGTAGTTCTATTCGGATCTTTTGAATGTTTGTGATCCACGTCTATTTTGAAAAAGAAATTGAAATCCCATAAAAAAGTTTCCTACATTCGTCTTCCAAACTGCAAAAACCAGAAACGGCCAAAGTCATATGAAGATGCTTTCCATTGCTCAACGAACCAAATTCAAATTGATCAATCTTGCCTATTCTTTTCGTCATTTTATAACCTTGAAAAAAGAGACAAAAGACGATCATTAACGTTGCTTCTCACTCAATACAAACATTCGTGTAATGTTGGTGTCACTTTATTTATTGTCATCGTCGAGTTTTCTAATGGAGTNCAATTTCATCCTGTAGGTTCTTAATCCACGAGGTTCTTATACATGGATATATACTGTAGTTCTATTCGGATCTTTTGACTGTTTGTGATCCACGTCTATTTGGAAAAAGAAATTGAAATCCCTTAAGAAAGTTTCCTACATTCGTCTTCCAAACTGCAAAAACCAGAAACGGCCAAAGTCATATGAAGATGCTTTCCATTGCTCAACGAACCAAATTCAAATTGATCAATCTTGCCTATTCTTTTCGTCATTTTATAACCTTGAAAAAAGAGACAAAAGACGATCATTAACTTTGCTTCTCACTCAATACAAAAATTCGTGTAATGTTGGTGTCATTTTATTTATTGTCATCGTCGAGTTTTCTAATGGAGCTTCCAAATGACAACGCAAACACATATGTGCCTGTAGTTATGGTACCAAGTAACAGGTAATTCTATTGTCAAAGTATCATGACAAATACAAATATTGTTTTGTAACGTAAGTAACGCATCGATCTTGTGACCACCTTCCAAACTGCAACTGCAACTGGTAAATTCCTGTATTTAAAAAATAGCTGTGCCAACTGGAAATAGCAGACAACCTCTCTGAAACAAGTGGTGGATTTCTATGGTTTGAATATGAGGAGAATCAACAATGTATTGTAATCCTTTCACCTTCCATGAGAAAGCAAAAAATGCTGTAGCAAACTTTTCAAATTCAGATATTTGAGAAAAACAAAAATATTTCTGACATCTTACTGTTAAAATCTCAATTCTGAAGCAGTATAGCAATGACCGTTATATGAAAATTTAGGAGAATCAGAAACGTTTTGATTGGCCAGTTACCTGTTAATCCAGCACCAGCAGCACCAAATATGGAAGTAATGACTGCAATACCGGAAGCACCAGTAAAAATGGCGGCTGATCCACTTCCAAGAACTGCTACTGCGCCTGCGCCAATTAGAGGTGCAGCCAGACCAGCGGATAAGGCTAAAACGAAGAGGACAATTGATTCAAAGAAACCAATGATAGTAAACTGCGTATTGTTGGTTTGATTCATATAACCCTAATACTGTCTAGAAACAGCTCAAAAATAAAGAAATTATCCGTCGTCTTTCTGTACGAGCTAAACAATGGTCATGTATGCAATTTTGGTACGAAATAACAACATTTGCATTGCGAATGGCTTGACAAAACGAGAATTTGAAGGAAAAACAAATTTTGAGGGAAAGACGCAATTTCGAGAAAAACAAGATATCATTATCCTTGCACAAATCTTCCTTGGACAATTTTAAATTCATCTCATATTTGTTGGTAACTAAAAAAGGTGGATTGGAAAAATAGTATGGACAGGTGTCCTTTAAGACGGTTTTATGATTGTAGTCAAAGTTCAACTGATAAAGCAATGTCTATGAAATTGACTGAGTTTTAGCGTGATTTAACTTTTGAGGTGTTTTGGATCACTCAGAGCACAGTGAAAGTTCTAGTAAGAAGTAAGATAATTAATAAGAAATAATTAATCTTTTTAATAAGAAATGTACCGAGGATTGCTCCACCCCCAACAGCCGTAAGACCAATAAGAAACGCTCTTTTCATGTTTTTCTTCTTTTGTTCATTTTGTTGTTGTTGATCCCTAAAAAATATCAAAGATAAAATTTTAGTGAAATGATCTGTACTCTCCAATTCAACAAAACAAACATTGAGTTTATTTCAGGTCCTAAGCGAAATGAAAAACAATATAACAAAACAAAAATTGAGTTTATTTTAGGTACTAAGGAAATTTGAACATTTTACCTTCCCTCTTCATCAGAATGAATTTTGACCAAATGTTCAACCAAAGATTTTTCAAAATCATCAATTTCGTCCCAGTCCACTTCAAGCGCGTTTGTCATTAGTTTGATTGTACTTCGATATCTTGCATCATAGCCACCTTAAAAAAAAGCAACGTCATTTAGTTTATTCACTAAAAGATATTTATTAACAACAGGAACTCGTACAAAATACTTATTTTGCACACTCGTACAAAATACTTATTTTGCACTCAACAGGTAAAATGAGCTTTCCTCTCGGTGGTCTTCTCGATAACATGATGATATCTTAGAACAGGGGAGGCCTCTCCTCGATTAGCTTACCGATTGAGACAGCTCCCCCTTTGAGTCATTCCCTGCATACAATTTATCTCTTTCCCACTCTTGTATTTGTATATTATATTAATTTTCTAAGCAACATTGTATTGATTTTCTGTAATATTTCATATCTTTGTTGCTTAGTTATTTGTTTGTAAAGTTAGGATTATAAATTGTATGTAGTGGAATTTAAATTATATGAAACTGAAACTGAAACTTCTTGATGTAATTTTTATTGCATTTCATTTGTGAGGAGTCACCGTTAAAAATGTCGAGGCCTTGATTCGATTATGATTCGATATACGAATGAACAGACGGGGCTAGCTTTTTCACTGCTGCATTGAGAGTCCATGTTGAGTAAGGTTTACCACAGGCATACAAAGGACTCGAGTAAGCAATCTAATGATACAAATGTTTTAAAGCTAAGTAGATTGTGTACTCTGTATTCTAATTGTTTCTTACCATTGCCGACAGCAAGCTTGATAAGATCCTGCAGAAAAACCAGAACTGAATAAGGACCTATAGTTGATGTAGTTGCAACGAGAATTATAATTCAAATATAATTAGGTTTGACTTGCATGGAATGATAAAAATAATTCTCTATTTTTGTGACAAAATAACTGTGTGGTAACACTCTTGAGACTGGTAATAAATTGAAACGAATTTGAAAGCAACTTTACCTTAATAAGCAAATTATAATTTCCTTCCAAACTTCCATCCTCCTTCAATAATAATGAAATAACTTCTGCTGTTTCTGTAAATTCTGATTTCTCAATGTAGTCTTCTCTTTCGAAATCTCTTGTAGATCGGAATTCATCTTTGTCTTAAAAAGAGTTAGTTGAGAAAATTGAAACGTCGAATCGCATTTAACAAGCCATTGTTACCCAGGATCCTTTGCGCCTATGGTTTCCGTTTAGGCCAAATTTGATTTTTGGACAGTCTGAAATTGTAGCATGCCCGTAAAGGATTCTGGGTACTAATGGCTCTTTCAAGTTTGGATTAGATATTATAGTATTTTTTTAGTTTTTACAGTACATAGCTATGGAGTGCCAACTTTAAATAAATTGATTATCATTATATTATTATTTGTCAATTGAAGCATGATGAAATAATGAAGAAATTAAAGAGAAGACAAAGAAGAGAAAATCCTTGACGAATATGCAAAGGCAGCAACGAAATTTCTTCCTCGATTTGAATTCAAATTTTAAATTTAAAAATATTGACATTTTTAGCTCTAAAAACCTGATAGGTCACTTACTTGCCTCTTTGTCCAACAAATTAATTGTCACTGCTTTGAAAATCTCTTTTGACCATTCTCTGTAAAATGAATCGTGTATCATGACAATGTTTGACGTAATATAAAGGGTTCCCCAAAACGAATGCCCCCTGTCTGCGCCATAGCTGTAGCAGAACTGCAATTTCAGTTGTCTTGTTTTTGACGAGTGTGCACAAGGGCAAGCATTAAATTAGAGTGGAAGACCTCATTTGAGTTAAGGAAAGAAATCATTGCAACATTATGGTACAAAAAAATTAGAGGTTGCTTCAAAACAAGAGGATTCTGCATTCACCAGGAGTACACTCATAATTAAATAATTGTTGAAAGAATTTTGTTCCGTGTCTTTTAACTATTTCTATAAGTGTTCTCGCAAAGAATTGTGAACTTGTAGAATAATCTGCCAAATGAAGTCGTCCTGCCCTTGTGTGAAACAATTCGAGGCACTCTATGACCATCAATATTTCATCGAGTAATTAGGCTATAGGCTATAAGTATCAAAGATAAAATTTTTATTGGGTACTAAAGGATATCGTTCTTCTACGCAACAATCGTGTCCTATCACATTATTAGAATTATCACTTTTACTAAGTTTATTGAAATCGAGCTTTGTATTTGTGACATGGAATACGTATGGGTGTTAACTAATCCATTTATATTAAGAGTTTTAAATTGTTATTCACAGAACTTTTACGGTACAAAATAAAGCCACAGAACAGACTATTAAAAATGATCCATTCAAGAACAGAGACTTGAAATAATTGAAATCTACAATAGCAGAGGAAAATGAGATTATCTTCAGCTCTGCATCAGCAAATTTAATAATTTACAGAAAGTTTGAAGATATTTTGAAAATACGAAATTGGTGATGAGTAAAGCTGTGAAAATTCGCATAAATAATGAATAAAAAATGACAGTTATCCCCAGGACACGAGCATTCAAATCATAATCTCTAATAATTCTATTATCAATGATATTCATATCCATAATAGCTGTAATTTCATTTATCAACTACTCACAAAAATCTAGATTATCATGGATTGGCAGTAAAAATCATGTATTTTGAAGCAGTTCCGTAGCAGCCTTCATTCCTCTAATCTTCTTTGTATTTTTTAATCCATTCTTATCCGAAATCTTTGTTTTCATAACATGAAAAAATAAAACTACTGACCATCTTTTCCTTATGAAACTCAAAACAAGAACAGCTCTATTGAATATTCTGCAGCTGCTAAGTTGTACAAGCTGGATGTTATCTGATGAGCACTAACTCAAACTACAGTCCTTGAACAAAAGGAAGGTGATTTTGGAAACAATGCATTATAACACCTGTTTTTCATACTGTATGTTGAGCAGTAATTTCGAGCTGACACCAAAATGAATTTGACTGAAATCCTGAGAGCATTTTTAGTTACATTAGAAAACGACAGAAGCACATTCAAGGTGTTTTCAGATGTTTTACAAAACAAGATTTTGCTGTAGAAGACAATACCTCTGTCTTGGATCTCATTGAATCAAAAATAGGCAAAGCAAGGAAATATTTATATTCTGTGAAAACATGAAAATCATTCAGCAGAAAATACCTCACAAATTATTCTAATTCCATATACAGTACAGATATTGTGCACATTTACATGATAAAAACTCACTTTTGTGTCAAACTTCCACCATACAAATGAAGCAGGCATAATTTCCAAAGTTTAGAAATCAGGATTTTTGTTTGTAAGCTTGGTTTGATTTGAATATTTTCCACAAGATGCAAATATTCATTGTCATCTTCAGAAGCCATTTCACATTCTCTTTTCTTATTTGCTCGAACTGAAAAAGAGGAAAAATTTATTCTAAATCTTTTGTGACATTCTTTGAGCTCTGCCACTCCTAAAGCATGGGTGTTTGTTGCAAAAGAAAACAAAGTCTTTGACAAAGAAAAAAATTGATATGTATCAGGTCTTTATCCATTGTTCTTTGATTTCTTCAACTAACAAGAAATAAACAAGCTGAAAGATCAAATTCACCAACTCCTTTTTTCTGGTTTGTGGATTGATGGATTTCCAACATTTTTGTTGTCATACTCTTTCCAATCAGTAAATGTGATAATTCAAAGCCTTTTCAATGAAAAACAAAAGGAAATTTAAAGGCAGATCAAGAAGTCAAGGAATTTGGTCCACAAGACTTGATTCCTAACCACACTCACACCCTCTTAATAACATATTTAGCTAGTTTCCAAGGAAGTTTAACCAGCAAAGAAATCCTAAGTGAACTTATTTTGCACAAATTTTTTCTGGAACTCAGCATGGGTTTAATTGCTTTGAGTGTATGTAATGAAATGTTTTAAATCATATTTTTTATTGCATCAGCAAATAATTCAATCCTCTAGATCTTATTGTTGATCATTAAATTATTGAGATGCTGTGTGTCTCCTTTGCAAACAAAACCTGTGTTGACAGCTGGTTAAAATAATTGAAACCAAGCATTTCTATAGGTATCTTGGTGGTGCCTTAAAGATGCAGCTTCCTTTGAATAGTTTTACTGAAAAACGATTGGAGGGCAGCTCTACTTTGCTCTGGTCTGCATGATAAAACATATGCAAAACATTGACATTGATAAACATAAATACTGTATATTGAGTGGCTAGTACATGTATCAAAGTTGTCAAATGCAGGGGGTGGTTTATATTTTCAATTTGGTCTGGGCCAACTTTCAACCATGCCAATTCCCTAAACTCTTTGAGTTTTGCCAATCATTGGGTTGGGTGTTATTGTCAAGTGCCTTTGGATTTCCCTTTGTTCTTCTGGTGTTTAATGGGCTTATTTGTATCATTAATGTGTTCTCTGCACAAACCGAATTGACAAGTGTATGGTGTGATGAAACTCATTTTTATTTAGGTCATTCAAAAAAATTGCAATTTGTTGCAGCTATTAACTTACCTCCTGCTCTTCAGGATTTTAGATTAATTTGTTGTTCTTGCAGGATTTAACAGTTTTCTCACTGGTTACAGAATAGTTTGATTATTATCCTTTCACAAGAGTTAACAGTTTTCTTTCCACAGATTACACTGTCTAATGTTGCATTTATGATAAATTTGTTATTTATGGCTATTTTTAAATTCTGTACCGGAAATCATTTGTTTAAACAACTTTATCAAAGATGCATTAGAAAAAAGCAAGGACAAATCTATCATTATAAACTAGGGAATCAAAGCTGGTGAAACACGCAAGTTGAAAATAGAAGGGATGATTCACAATCTGATTGAACCTTGCGTTCAAAATGCCATCTCATTGGGCTGATAAAAATAGATGTGGCACAATGCAAATCTAACTGTCTCAATTCCCTAATGACACAGCCTCAGTCTGTTGAATGCTTAGAATACAGTAGATTGATACAGCAATAATCAATTCATATCATGTATCTGGATAAGGATAACCAAAGCCTGAAGAATAAATGTGACATAAATTTCTTGACAAAATCACCTAAGGCTTGATTTACCTATTTCAAGTCATGTAACCATACCCTTTGGAAGTTCAAAATATTATACTTTTCACTGGTCCTACTTTTTGCATTCATGGCACAAGTGTTCATGGGGCAAAACATGTTTATCAAGAGATTGATCGCTTGACTTGAAATGGGTATAAACAAACGTCACAGTAGACTTTGTCTATTGATAATCCTTTGCTTTTATTTGTTTGATAATTTGACAAAAAAGAAATGTCGTATTTGCAATTGATCCTTTTGTGGCCAAGTTTATATAGAGAGTTGTAAACGCAACCAGCGTACTAAACCAAGAACGATTATGTGGTCTTTGATCTTGCATTTCCAATGAAAAGATGATAAATGTAAAGAAAGGATTCTCACTCACAACGCACCTTTGCCTTTGCATAAGAAATAATGTGTGATCTTGAAATAGGCCTAAATTGAGTGAGCTTCAAGTCTTTGAGCTTTCTGCAAGCCGTTGTAGCTTCTTTTGACGATTTATTTGGTTGCGCATAAACTGAGCTCTGTCTTGATTTAGTTGTTTCACGTAAGATGTTTAAATTTGATTGAGGCTGAAGCAATCGCAAACGCACGTCAACACCTGTCGAATTTCGTATTCTTTGCGAAATTGTACAAATGCTCGTAAATTATTCATTATTTGACATACCACAATGCAGTATATTTACTAAAAATAACAATTTAGGTAACAAAGACAACGATTTGTTATTGAATAGACGACAAATAATGCTTTAATTTTACCTGGGTCATTCTAATTTGTCTTGCATTTCTTCAACCAGCAAGGACCATTCTCTGTTTGGTGTCTATTCGCCATTTGCAATTTTTTTCACCGAATTTTATTATAAAAAGCGCGCGAAAACCACTCTGTTCCAGACCTCTCAAGAATGCACAGCGTCGCGTCCTTAGACTTATGACTTTTCGTCCCTTATTTCCCTGCGTTCTTTGATTTGTAAGTCTACAGTGTCATTGAACCAAAGTAACCCAAATTTTCCCTTGGTTTCTTCTAGAATTACTAAACTTTCCACAAACATAGCAACAAAACTTTCTTCCAGCTTCTGGACTCTGAAGCACCTTGAAAAGCCTGTATCTTTTGAAATGATGTGTTTGTGTCTTGGCGAAAATGATCTAGTTTGGTTTAAAAAAATCATTAGCAGAAATTACTTATGATGTGACTTCAATTTGATCAAAGCTGCATGAAAATATGAAAAAATTGAAGTAATTCACATGATGTCAATAGCAAAAAGTCAGCATTTATGACGTCACGACAGAATGACGAGAGATGAAAAGGTAAAAACATGAACTGACTACAATGTAATAAGTCTTGTGAAAACATGCAGGAAATTAGTCTGCCGCTGACCAGAGCACTGCAGGCCGATGCGAAATATTTGTGTCGTGTTTGCTCTCTGCAGCTCAGCTCCGCAGAAGATTTGAAAGACGAAAAAACACAAGGTTTGGTTCTTTTTCTTTTTAATCATTCTAGGCCCAAACTAAGGAATTAGTTTATCTGGGCTTTATCTGTGAATTCAGTAAAGTAGGTTACTTAAACTGCTGAAGACTATGACATTTAGAATGAAGAATACAATAAAGTAATGCGAAAGTAATGTTGTTTTGATGCCCTTGCGAAGTGCTTCCCTGATCTGATCTGATCGGAACTAGGCCTTAGATAATGATGCAAATTGGTCGAACCACTACTAATCAAAAGGAGGGTAAGAAAATGTTGAAAGGATCATCGATAAAGAGCTGTCACTCGTTTCTTGCCTCTGGTCCTGAAAGGATTAAAAAAGGAAGGGGCGTGGAACGATGATATGGGCCTAAAATGGCCGATCTTTCCTATAGTATTTGGTGTTGTGTTACTTGAGAGCAGACACAGAAAATACGCCTGTGCTTTAAGCCAAAAAGTATTGAAAACATGTTTACGCAAACTAGCTCCTCTGGTTTTATAATGCAGGTTGTTTACGCCAGAAAAGTCCTAAAAGTCCCCTGGGTATATAAATATATAGCATATTAACACAATGGAAGTAAAATGATGGAATGTGTAAAACAGTCTTACCCCCTCTTACCCCTGTCCCCCGTGGCTTACTACTCACATAGCATAGCATAATTGCATTCTGTTGAGGCTAAAAGTCTTTCACAGCTCAACTTAATTCTCATGATTCTTTGTACTGTATTATAGTGTCTCATCATTATGACATGGTGGAACAATACAAGGGCAGATTTTGTAATACACAGCGACAGTTTTGTTTGATTGACACCTCAATTCAAAGGGGTTAGCGACTGCAGGCAAAGGAGATTCTTTCAACCAGCAATTCAAAACAAACAAAGCCGCAAAAGTTTCCCCAAAAGTAGTGGGGCAACTTCTTGCCCTGTGCAAGCAAAAGGTGGTTTTTAAGAGAAGTTATATGCTTATAGCGAAAGAAGAAGGGAAAATCTAAAGTTTTTTCTGGCGAATGTTGTTTATTTGATTCAAAAGCCAAGCAGAAGGCATTGTAGTTCTCGTGTATTTGTAGCTTAAATGAAACAGTTACTTCTCAGCTCCTGAATCAAAGAAACAAAATCCACCAGACAGAACTTTAGATTAACCCTTCTTCTTTCATTATAAACACAAAGCTTCTCTGGTGCAAGGCCTTTTTCTGTAACAATCTTTATCTTTAAATGTTGTATTTTTTTTTCACAGCATCATGAAGCAATACAAGGTACAAGAGCTTGTGGGAAACACGAAGAAACTTCCTCACACCGAGAAACTATTTTATGAGACTTTGATAAGCTTCAGAAAACTCCCTGAATGTGCACAACTTTTTCTACCACTTCAATTACAAGCACATTTCAAATGCACTAGAAAACATCATTGTTCACATTGTGGAAAAAGTGATTTAAAAGAAAACAATGATTTGAAAAGACAATGCTCAAGAGATGAAAAGGAAATGCAGAGCTATGCAGAATGGAAATATTTCATGACATGGATGAAACTGAGCTCAGTCAAAAATTTCAGAAGGTTGAGAAGATCAACTGTTTATATTCTTCCAATAGGACCATTCCCTGAGGGAATACTTTGCAGTCTTGTATCACCGCAGATGACATTTTTGCAATCATTAATCACCTTTGGAGAAGCTTTTTTCCCAGGATTGTGTTTCAAAGTTTTGCCGGAGATTGAATTTAAAGAAATTGGGTGCAATACAAGAATACACAAAAAGACAGGACAGCTTCAGATTTTATTACCAGGTGAATTCACACTTCTGTCCCTTAATCCAAATGTTAAAAACTTACATACAGGAAACTGCAGATTAAGAACCCCCAGGCTATCACAGGTCCTTTTATGCAAGTTTTTACCTCAATGCAAGTTTTTATGCAAGTTTTTATGCAATTTTGATTAGTTTCCATGTACATATGTACATAGTAAACTAGATGATTTTTTCAATCGATGTAAAATAAAGATACAACAACAACAACAACAACAACAATGTGGTAAAAAATCTAAGCACTGTTGTTACAACATTTTCTCAAATTTTTATGACATACAAACGTGGGCCAAAGTTTATGTTAGATACTGCTAGACTGGGAGAAAGGTAAGCCACACTAATCAATTAAATTTGAAAAGAATCAATTTTTGGGTCAGGCATCAGTTTCCTTTGCAGTCTCGTAATAAAAACACAGGGAAGCTGCTCATAGAATATGATAGACATAATCTTGCAATGCCAAAGTGTTTTGGTATATGCTGACAAAATTTGCAAATAAAAGATACAAAATATTTTTCTGGATGCGTTTGAAGTTATTTGTGAAAGCATGTTTCAAAGTTTTTTTCTGTTGCTCTTACATTTGCCTTATGATATTCTAGAATTTATTATATTTCCCAAGGATTAAGGATGATAATAATAATAATAATGATAAGAATTTGTTGAATTTCATAGATTTAATGCAGTACCTATCAAAAGTTGCACCAAAAAATGCAATTGGTATTGTTGGATTGAGTTGGATTGATTTTTATCCTGGTGAAGACTGGAATCATATTCTCGGAGAGGGGTCACCTCAAAATGGTTGTGCTGCTTTTAGTTTCGGTCATTATGGAATGTTCTCAAATGTTGATTCGCACAGCCTTATTTCCAGTAAAGGTGAGTTATATATCAAAGATCACTTCAACTTTACTGTCACTCCTTTCATACCTTATCAATAAGTCAGATACCATATACCTAAAAAGTAGAATTATTAGACCTACTGTAAGTTTGTTTTCAGATTTACTTTTTTTCTGAATTTTTGAGGAATAACGTCCAACATATTTTTATGCCGTATCACAACAAAAAGAAGGCCTTTTCATGGTAAGCTGAGAGATCCTCTACAAATATATTGTTTTGCATAGCCAGGGGTATATTAGGTAGAGCAGATACTCTAAGTAAATCATCACCAATGTCTATTTGGGTTTTCTTATCAACACACCTTTTCTTTGTTTCAATTTTGTTTCTCCTTTTAATTTGTCACAATAAGAAAACAACTTTTGTCTTGAAGAAAACATCATATTTGTTGTTTAGCAAATCAACATTGAAGCATCCATAATGGATCATGAAACCCAAAGGATCTTGGTAGAAAGTCTTTGATGCTATTTCTAGCGCAATTGTCTACTGTTTGTTTAATTATTTTAGGTTACCCCTCATCAAGTGTCACACACAGTGTTGGATCAGGAAAAAGTGAAGCAATATCAAAAATAAGCAGAGAAAATCACGAAGATGTCAAAAATGAATTTATTCAAGATCGTTATCGAAAGTCATTGCTGAATGAAACAAGCAGGCAAAATGCAACGTCATGTGTCACACTGAACGGCAGCAGAAAATCGTCAACTATTTCAGTTGGGGGTCCTTTAACCCGATCTTCAAGTAGCTACAGGAACCTTGGATCTTTATCATCAATCGAAAATTCATGGACCAAAGTGTTTTCACGTTCTGTGCAATCTTTTGGCTCTAATTCATCCGTTGATGATGCATCATATGAGATTATTGATCGAGGAGAAGCAGACAATTATCTTGCAAGTCATGGAATGGAAGAAGACGTCATCAAACTTGGGTTACCAATTGGCTGTTCTTTCACTTTGAGTTGTAGAACCATGTGGAGAATGTTCAAGGTAACTTCCAGTCTTTAATATCGGGTATCTAAAGAAATATCCCAAAATGATATATCGATGTTTGCCAAAATTTACAGTCACGAGTTATGCATCGATTTTTAAAAGATACAACTCATTTTCTAGGAGAAAGTCTATCTTATAGGTAGAAATTTGGTTGCATTTAACTCGATCATACCATTATAGAGCTTCTGATTTCGGTGTCAAGAACTTGAAAAGCGGGCATGTTCATCCTCCAAGAATCAAAACCTTTGACAAATATGTTTCTTTTGCATGTGAATGATTATGAGCTGCTTACAAAAATTCTAAATCGGTGCTTAACTCATTATTTTACGGTTCAGCAAACGTCGATACATCATTTTCAGACACCCAATAAACGTACAGGGTGTCCCAAAAAAATTGTGCCCCGTTTGCCTAAAGATTGTGACAAAATGGCAAAAGATTCTCGCCAAGCTTTTGCATGATGCTGCTCTTCAGATGTTCAATTAAAGTTTGCAACCATCCCCGTAAAAATCCGTTGAGAAATGATGGAGCTATGACCTTCAGAAGATCAAATTTGCCTGATGACTAAAACCAACTGTCGGCCATTTTGTCTTACTATTTTGCAGTGATAAGTAAGAAATAATTTCCGTGAGGTCAGAAATAGTGGAACTCTCCGAGGATTATCGGAATTTTCACGAAAGCTGTGAAATTGGAGGCTGCTGTTTCATTTTCAATCCATGAAGCTATGTATCGCTTCAAAATAGTAAGACAAAATGGCCGACCGCTTGTTTCAGTGATCGGGCAAATTTGGTCTCCTGAAGGTCATAGCTCCATCATTTCTCACCTGATTTTACGGGGATGGTTGCAAACTTTAATTGAATATCTGAAGAGCAGCATCGTGCAAAAGTTTTGCGAGAATCTTTTGCCGTTTTGTCGCAATCTTCAGAAAAACGGGGCACAATTTTTTTGGGACACCCTGTATAGTTATAAAGCACTTCAATGAGTTTTGATACTTCAAAAATTTCATTTTGCTAGCTTAAATTTGATACTGTCGTGAGATCTCTTTTGGCTTGAATGATGTCCATCAAATGTTCTTGGAAACGTTGGATTGGTAAACGAGTTTCCCATGCTGGATAGATTTGCTGTAAGTAATGGTTTAAGACCAAAATCTGATGTAATCTTTGCTGTAAAGGTGCAATAAGCAGCACTTTTCTTATAGTGATATAATTACACATATTTTCAAAAGAAATTTATTTACACGAAGATATTTCTGCGATTAGCAAAAAGTTAAAAAAGTTCGAACGCTATTATATTACTCAGAATTATTTAGCGAGTTTCATTAAAATTAAGAACTTTTTTCCGTGTTTGTGACTCTCGTTGCATTCGCTAGAGATGTCTTATACGCTCAAATTGCAACTCCTCCCACCCCACTCATTAATACCCTACGAACGGCTTAACGTCTTTATCTCCTGTTTTTAATTTTTCCTCGTCAGTTAACAGATTCAACTCATTGTACATTAATTCGAAATTGAAGAATGAATCTCAAATTTTCTTTATTTATATACCATATTTTATATTCCATTTAGGCAATCGCTCATGAGCTGTGTCATATATTTGGTTTGAGTCATTGCAGTTTTTACGAATGTGCCATGAACAGCAGTAGACTTGTGTCTGAAGTGGATGAACAGCCCCTTTTCTTATGCCCCATCTGTCTTCGTAAGTTGCAGAAATTCCTTAAATTTCGATTGACTGAAAGATATCGTCGAATGCGTGATGTTTTGCAAAGAATTCAACCATGTTATTTTGAAAACATTTCATTATCGAGGGACTATTATGATGAAATCGGTGATGATGAATTGTGTCATATATCTCAGAATGAGGTCACTGAGATCGTGGATCATGACAATGTTGACGAATTATGCGAAGGCTCCTCCGGGAGAACTGGTGGTGAACCTGCAGGTCATATTTGCATTGAAGTCACACGTGAGAAAACCGAGGGATATGACATCATCAATGTGGAATATAAGCAACGCATTGCAAAGGATTCTGGGTATAAAGAACACGAGTGTCAATTTTCTGAAGCTTTGAATAAATTGGATGATATTATTTCATTCTTAAATCGAAAATGAGTGTCCTGTGTTCCGTGATTCGCATGAGGTCAGAATCAAATAGAATGATGTACTTTAGATTTGTTGATTTCATAAATGCAGAAAGCTATACATTTATTCAAATGAACTTTGGATGCATTCATGTCCCAGCTGAATTCCTACTTTTCTTAAGTTTAAATTATTTTGAAATTTGTTTGTTACATGCTCAAATGCTGCTGCACTTTGCTATGATTTGATTTTTAGTATTTCTCGTTTAATCTCAGTTTTAATCTTTTTATTTGAAGAAACAATTTGACTGCGTATTTATGTTTCAGATGAGTGTTTTAATGATTATTATGATATTTTAAAGATTATTTTGTGCGGCTTTGGCATCCATCATAGGAATTTTTGGTCTAAAAATTGGCAGAGATAGATTGACTGAAAGGGGGTAGCCCTGACCGCCACCCACAAGACTAATGTCACGTCACAAAACTTTACAAAAATTTAACATGGATCTTCGAAGTGAATTTTGAGAGGTTGTCCAACATCTGATGCTTCCTTATAAAAATAGCTGTTTTTATCCTGGCCTGATCAAACCTTGCCCTAAATCTATTTCCTAAAGTCCATCCTATCCATTGGGCAGTCTAGACTTAATCCCTGGGTAGTCTAGACCTAATCTGATTTGTAAACCTTTCATACAAACCATGATACGAACTATCGTTTGCCTCAAATTAGATGTCACGTGAAAATGCCTGCGAATAAGAATAATTTATGAGTAATTTTCATTTTGCGTTACAGTAAAAACCCGCACATAAGAATCTTCATTTATTAAGAACCTACAGCCTGAAAGAATATATGTTGTACCCATTGTAAGAATATATGTAGAACCATTTCAGGCTGATGTCTTAACTAGGTTCTTAAAGGGAATAGACATAGCTATATCGACAAGCTGCGATAAATAGTCTGAAGAAACGCCCACAAACCAATTGTTTCTTCCGCCACACAATGACACAGCGGGTGTCAAAGTTGTCAAATACAATAGATTATATTTTTAACTTGGCCCGGGCCAGCTTTTAACTATGTCGATTCCCTTTAATAAAGCATTTCATATTGGGAAATAAATGCAATCTGTTTGCCAATCAACCTCTTTTGTGAACTCCAAAACATTACTTACAGAACTATGATAGGCAGGGCCTGCAGGGGTAAACTGGGTAAGCTTGGGTTTAAATGGATAGGGCCAAGAGTGTAAATAAGTTTGGCTAAGATTTAGATTCACATATTTCCCTTTGTTAAGAACCTACACCCTGATTACTGGATGTGCCTCATTGCATAAGAACCTAAACAAGTTGATTTCAAAATCTTAGGTTCTTTGTGCGGGTTTTTACTGTATTGCAAATCTCGCGTTACATCTAATTTGTAACTATGTTGTAACAGACTTTACACACCTACTGCTGAATTTGTCTTCTGCAGAGGAGAGTGCAAACTAAACTTTACGTTCAGTTTAGATTGTTTATATTGACGTTAAAACGAAATTTAGATGGATATGCTTTATAGTAGTATCAGCATCGTGTACATAGATAGTACTAATTATTATCATTCAGTGAGGAGAAATTTACGAATTTGCTATCTTGTTATTCCTGTGAAAACAATATCTTCAATTCTTACTTGACATATTCTATGTTTTAACTGCAAAGGAAATCGACATGGTTATAATTTATCATTTAATTGATACCCAAGTAAGGATGGCCAATGTCAAATAAAGCATGCTGTAAAAACTACAAAAAAAGATTTTGTCAAAAGCAAAGCAAATCAAAGCAAAGCAAAGCAGAGCAGAGCAGAGCAGAGCAGAGCAGAGCAGAGCAGAGCAGAGCAGAGCAGAGCAGAGCAGAGCAGAGCAGAGCAGAGCAGAGCAGAGCAGAGCAGAGCAGAGCAGAGCAGAGCAGAGTAGAGCAGAGCAGAACAGAGCAGAGCA
>REGL01000498.1:0-26870 GCA_004194395.1 Aurelia aurita complex sp. Pacific | reverse complement strand
GAAACCCAGGTAGCTAGCTCGCTCGCTGTGCATTCCAGAAATAATTTTGAAGGGCAAACATGAGCATAGATCGAAAGAAGAAGGATGCATCTACACATCTGCCGCGGGCATTTTATTTGTTTGGTTCGAAAGCCGTTTAGGAGGCGATTCAATACTCTACTTTTGTGGGTGTTATCAAAACATTTACTGCTCAGCTTCTGGACCAAAGAAATAAAATGCCCGCGGCAGATGTGTAGATATATCCTTCTTCTTTCGATCTATGCTCATGTTTGCCCTTAAAAACAGTTTCTGGAATGCACAACGAGCGACATAGCTACCTGGGTTTCAAAGAAACTTTTGCGGCCTTGTTTGTTTTGAATTGCTGGTTGAGAGAATTTCCTTCGTCTGCAATCGCTAATCGCTTTCAATTGAGGTGTCAACAAAAGCAACTCACGCTATTGTAATACAAAATCTGCCCTTGTTTGGGGCCCCAATAAAGTACCCACTCAAAGAAGGGAAACCGCGGGAGAGCGCATAACACCGCGCGTTTTAAATTCGAGGTTTCCCCACGCGTGAAAATTGAAGCGAGACTGAAAAGAAAAGTCCCGGAGGTGAAAATCCAGCATTGCACAGCGGATACTAAATGTCATCCTTCACAAGTAGAAACAACATTGGAGAATTATCTCGAGTTTTCGAAAATATTTCTTTACATCGAGAAAGTCAACTCTCAATCAGATTGCATAAAATAAGGAAACTCCAGTATTGGGAAAATGAAACTTTACAAAAAAATTCATTCAGACAATAAATATCCTCAGCATATCTTAACCTTATTTTCACTTGCTTCTTGTATAATATTACCCAGTTGGTAGACGTTTCTCAAGAACCTTCCAAGTAATATGATACAGGAAAAAATCAAAATAAATAGCGATATGATCACTAGACCTGCAGGAAACAGGGGGCTCATGCCCCAACAATTTTCAAAACAAGAGATACGTCACGAGCATAATTACATGTATTGTTCTCTATTGTTTTAAAGAACAATTGCCCCCCAATTAGAAGCTGATTCCGAACGGCCCTGTTCAGGAAACCCTGTACATGAAACAAGTTTTTTGGGGATCTGAGAGTTGAGTTTCTCATAAGCAGTTTCTTGTAAGAAAAATACATGTATTGTTATGGAAACTTTAGAAACTCACAAGAAACTCTGAATGCTGAAAACCTGAAAATCTCAAGAAAATTTGCAGGCAGTGATTACTCGTTTTTCGAATTATTGCACATTTTTAGTGTGACTGGAGAGTAATGACATTGGAGGATAACCGGCTTGAGTTGAAACGCCGACTTGAGTTGTGAAGAAACAATATCATCAATAATAAAAATATGTTGCCATTTATCTGCCATTTTATACAACTTATAAACATAGTATGAAGACATTAATATCATTATATGCTTAATGGAAGCATGTCTTCGGTTGCTGAAATAAGAGAATGGTTTGAAGTGCCTGCAATTGCTCATTATTGTTATCTTTTTCGTGCTGCTTTTGATCTGACTGAATTTGAGATAGAGGTGAGTGCGTCATGTACCGGTGGGCCTAAATTAGTTCACGACTATCTTATCTATCTTTACTTAGGCCAGCTATTATTTCATTTTTCTGCTTCAAATATCGCTTGTTTATTGTATTATATTATTAATGAATGTATCAAATATCATATTTTCATTTTGTTTGCGATGTATCACATTCAGTAACTGAAAAATAACCATTTAAAGCTACGCTACCAGAACGGGTGCTATTTAGGCTAGCGCTAGAACCATTAATATTTTTTCCAGCCGATAATTAATTCTCCTGCTCCATATATCACTTAGCTATTGCATTGTGTTATTAATGAATGTATTAGATATCAGACCTTCATTTTACTTTCTATGTGTTCCGTTCTCTAACGGGGAAATGATTATTTCAAGCCACACCACCAGAACGGGTAGAGAATGTGCTTTTTAGGCCGTCGACCTATAATATTTTCCAGTCTGATATTTTATTTGGCAATTTTATTTTAATGATACTAGAAATGTAATATACTGCCCATTATATTGATTATTTATCTATCAAGTACTTAACATGCAAAATAATCAGAAATGAGCATTTTGTCAAATAATTATAAGGATGCTTTTTCGGATAGCTTTCCCTTCAAAAATCAAATCGTGAGTACACGCATTTCCTCTCATCAATCAGTTTCCTGTTCTGTTCTCCCAATTTTCTTTCCCTTCAATAGTTGCATTCTAAGTTAATCCTGAATATTTTTTTAGGATTTGGAAGATTCATTATTGATAGATGGAGTTGAAGATGAACACGAAACAAGTTTCCTTCCAGATCTTCTTGCTCGCCTCTTGAGAGGATTGTACAAAACAAAAGAAATCAAGTGAGTGTTTTGTTTTCCATGAAAGTTAAACAAAAGAAAGAGCATTCCCCTGGGAATGTTGAAATTCAAAGGCTGATAGTTTTATTTACTGGAATGTTGCTTTGTTTTGCCATTTCCCGTTAATGTTGAACTGGACAATATTGCAGAACCACAGCCCATGAATATCCATTTTCTGTAAATAATTATGAAATGTATTCAGCTCCAAGGATTTTTTTTTTAATTACAAAATGTTTGAAGAACTGATACAATTTTCATCACAATTGATTTATTGTAAAGAACATAATAATTTTGCTTGAATTATTCTCCTCACTAATTCAAGCGCGTGACTCGTAAACCAAAGGTCAGAACGGCCGAGGTTCGAATCCCGCGCTGGACAGTTTGGTCGCTGTCCGTAACTCTAGCCTGGGTCGACCAGAGCCATGTGAGGGAAATCTGGTAGCTGCGGCGGGTTGATGGTAAAACATCCGTGGCCCCTGCTGGAAATAAGTCTCTCTCAGACTTTCGCAGGCTAGCCACGTTAAATATGAATACCTTACCTACCTACTAGTGAACCCCCTTGAAACCGGATCTTTTCCCATGGAAAATTGGCAATTGCGGACATTGCATTGTATTTTGGTTAATTTTCTTTCTCTTGGAACATTTTCAAGCAACTGCTAAAATTGCATAATGTGATTGAAAAGAGATTTCTTGAGGTGAATTGATAAAACCTGTTTTGCGGCTGTATCATGGACATATATGCTTTTGAGTACTTGCAGTTTGAGAGCATCCCTAAAAATGGTAAATGTTGCAAAGAAAATCTCAACGATGAAAAGAATGGGCATTTTGAAAATGATAGAGATTGGATATTGTAGATCAGAAGAATTTCCAAAAGAACAGAGATTATGAAAGAAACCTCTTGAGGTTTGAGAGAAAGGAAAGGAAGATTCCAAATGAATGTGCCTTCTGAAAAGAGTTGATTTGGCTGTATTCACAAAGAAAGTTCCCTATTGGAGATTCTGATTGTTAAAAATTCTGAAAAATGAAGATTTAGAAAATGACATTTTGCTCCTTATACACCTCAAATTCTTAAGTTTTATTTGGTTTTTGAATCAATATGTGTGATGAGCAAACTAAGGTCTCCAATCATCTGTTCACAGCTTTCTAGCTTTAGGAGCAGAATCATATTCAAGGGCCCTGGATCTCCGCTGTTCATAGCACCCAAAATAATATCCCTGTGATGTCTGCATAACTTCATTTTTGGAAATGTGGAACAAACAAGAATGGAGTGATTCCTTCCAACCCTGCTATTTCCAGAAAGGGTCCAAAATGACACACTATTTGCAACATCATCTTTGCTTTTTTTGCTCATTTTTGATTCCCTTATCCTCACATTTTTTACAAGAAATTGTACATAAGAAACTATTTGTAAGAAAATCAACTCTCATATTGCCAGAAATTAAGATACTCAAGTACATAATGGAAAAGGTGACTTCATACTCGTAATTCAACTGAACTTTTTCAATTTGCCTGAAACATATTTCCACTTGTTTCTTGTGTATACTTTATTGTCTGCACTACTTGAGCACAGATGTATAAACAGAGGTGTGGTTTCATAAAACTGGTTGTCAAATTCTCATGTAGGCACCAAAGTTCTTCCTCCCATAGATACAACATGACTTTAGGAACTTTCTAAGAAACTGTTAAGTAAATTTCATCTGTCAGAATTTGTTGATTTCATGAAATGTTTAACAGTGTACTGATCAATGTTTTACCGTAGTTTCTTATAAATAATGAATATTTTAGACATATGCTGCAAGTACCTCCTGAGTAATATGAGACAGGAAACAAAGTGAAAATGAATTACAAATATCCTAAGCATTTTAGCTTCATAATTTATATCTAACCAGTGGTGGAGTTTCTTGTTTTTTGGCAATCTGAGAGATAAGTTTCTGATACTGTAAGTGGTTTCTCATAAGAAATTAATGTACAGTATAGTGTTGCTCAATTTAGAGTTTTTTGTAAATTGTATTTTGTCTCTGATTGTACCTAGTGTATAACCATATTTCTTTTAAATCTCAAATTTTGTTTCTCAACAGTGGCAATAATTATGAAAGATACCTGAATGACTTGCTTGACTACCATTACACATTCTTAGAAGGAAAAGAAAACCCAGTGAAAGACATAGATTTTAGGTAAGTTTATTCTTCGTTCTGCTGTTTCACCTCATTGTGTAAAATGTTCTTATTCTAATGAAATATCTGTAAGTAATGGATCTGATATGTAATGTAATGCTAGCAACAATGATATTTATTTAGTTATTTATTTATTTATTTATTTATTTATTTATTTATTTATTTATTTATTTAGTGGGTGCTGCTGCATTTTTTGTCAGTACAAATTAGAGCAAAGTTTGCAGAAGTTTAAAATATTCATTAAAGTGCTTGTTGGAGGTCAGGTCATTTTATTTTCTCAGGCAGGCCCCTTGACACTAAGTAATTATGAGGCAGCATAATATTCTTACTATAAAGCTCTGGCAATGGATCTATCTGTTTTGTTTGTTTGTCTGTATGTCTCAGCAATTTTGCAGAGCTGTCAAACATTATCACTGACTGTACCATAGACATTAGCCCATGCACAAGATAGAAAGTATCACATCAATATCTTATTGTTAGTTGCTTAATTAAAAGGCTATATTCCAACCAATTTGTCATACAAATATTGCAATCTTTGATTTTCATGATTTTGGGACTTAGTATTCTTACATGAAGCCATTGCATGCACAGGTTGTAATTGACCACAATTGTAAGAATGTTGACAACAATTTTTGTGAGTAATGTCAGTTTGCAGCACTCTCTGTCTATTGTTATTGCTAGTTTTATTTTCTGGTAGGCAACTTCCATGCAGATCAAAAGTTACAATTTTGTATGATATTTGTCATTGGAGGCTTGAAGTAGATGATATACAGGAACTTCTCAAGGTAAAAATTTCATATTAGACTGATTTTTTATCTGTTATATTTTGTACTTTATGACAAAAGATAAGTTGACATTGAATTGCAAACTCAACATAACTTATTTAAAGTTATGAAATGATTAAAGGCAAATATTTATATTGAATACACCTTATGCAGATTGATTGCAATTTTTTATCAAATGATGATGTGGCTGTTGAAGATTGGTTATGGAAAGGCTCTTGAATCACCTCTACCTTAGAAGTAGTATGGCTGCTGCAAGGCTTAGCAGTGATGTTTGATACTGAACTAGTATTGTATTTCTGATTGTGTTGAATGTGTGTTCCCCAATTGACAGGGTAAAGAAGCTGATGAGTTGAGAATTGAGCCAATTGGAAAGAATAGCAATGGAGAAACATTCTGGTATTTTTATGGCACAAGGTTATATAAAGAAAGTCAATGTGAAAAGGAATCTATGTTACATAATGAAGATAGTTATGGAAGATACTCAAAGAAAATTGCAAAAGGAAGATTAACAAATAGAAAAAGAAGAAACAAAAGATTGGTTGAATCCTCATCTGATTATGAGACTGGGTAAGAGGTGGAAAATATATTTGCCTTCCTGCAACGCAATGCCAAACTAAAATTCTTCCTTCCATTGTTTTATTGAATTTGTCTCATGCCAGATTTCTGGTGAACTCTTGCACAACACACATTTCAGTTTTTGTAGTGCATGTTTAGAGTCACTCAGAATAATCATGTTTCAGGAAGGAAATGAGTTTATTGCTTTACATGTTATTATGCTTAACATCTTATAAGTTATCATGATTAAATTTGTCATAGGCAATCAATTACTACGATTAGTCTATTGATATGAATTGCAATATTGTGTACAGTGTAGATGATAATCCACTAAAAACTGGAATTAATCTTGATAGCCTCCTTGGATCACTCAACTGTAAATAAAAAGAGCAAAATCCAAACATTGCTTTCCTCTTTCTTTTGTTATTTCCTTTGGTTCATTCCTTCCTTTCCTCTTTATGTTTTCAATCTTTGTTTCTTCTTTCATCCTATCTTTTTTCATAAATCCATCTTTCCTTCTTCTTTTTATTTCTTTTTTCTGTTTTATTCTTCTTTCCTCCCTTCATCCTTTATTTGACTCCTTCTACTCCGCTTTCTACCGTCCTCCCTTTTCTTCCTTTCACACTAACTAGCTTCCTGCGTAGCTGCTTTGCAGCTTCACACACTTTTCCACCTCTGGGAAGCATTTACAATGATGTCTCATGTTGAAAATTCACATATAAAAAGGTCAAATGTTATACTGGGTTGACAAAAAGAGCTTCACATGTTTGAACATTCATTGTATGGAGAATACTTCAGATATTTGAATGTATCAAAGCTCGATTGATAGCCAAAAGTCTGAAATATTTGTTGTCATTTTTCTTCTATTTTTCTGAGTATTGTAAATATAGGTAAATTGGATTTATGAAAATTCCTTCACTTTTAAATGCATGAAAAAGGGATACGTATTAATCACTTCATCCAGATATTTTATAAAGTATTTCGTCATATATGTTATGGCTTTCATAACAATTTTATTCTTAAACTTTCTTAACTTTTCAAACAGTTGATGTTCTTGTTGACCCTCCCAGTATTGGTTTGCTTCGTGTAAATGCCTATTGAAACATGCCTTGTGATTTTTAAAGCTGTTTTATTGCTTGATATTTCTTCAGGTCAGACTGGGAAAGCCAAGACTCTCATGTCACTGCCCAGGAGGATACATCATCTACTTCACCCATATCAAGTGGAAATACGAAATGGTCGTTAGAATGCTCAACAACGGAAGAGTGGAATAGTCTTGCAGAATTACTTATGGACAGCAAAAACGGTCAAGAAAAATCTCTTTATTCTGTATTATCAGAGCGATTCCTAGAGAAGATTCCCCAGCTTATTGAGGCAAAGGTACCTGATACATTTTCATAAAACTGTAGCTTATTGAATTATCTTCAATTGAGAAATTCTCATATCTTATTGCAGCCAAGGCAACAGTGAGTTTAACAAATGCTTTAATTAATATACCCTAGGAACTACAAATTCCCAAACGCCTAATGTTTTTCGACTCATCCGGTTTCTTGAAACGTGAAACTTTTGTTTCATAACTCAGACATAAACAAACTGCAGATTACATTCGAAGAAGGCTGTCTATAAAGATAGCAGCTATTTGGAATTGTTGTTAAAGAGTTTATCTGAGATAAAGAAAGAAGGATGAAATAAATAATCTTCTGTTTGCTTGTAGAAGAATCGAATTAGAAACTTACATGACCAATGTTCTTGCAGTTAACTAATATATTCGAAATGATTCTCTCTTTCAGGAAAAAGCGCTGCAAAAGAAGTTACTTCTCGATTCAATGCCACGCAGAGCATCTGGACGAATTGCTTTGAAACTGTCTTTAAGAGAAGAAGAGGACAGGGAATTTGAGCAGCGAAGACGGGATGAGGAGGAAACAAGAGCACGAGAGATGGAAACAAGGCGCAAGGAAATGGAAGAACGAAAGAAAAAAGAAAGAGAAGAACGTCTCAGGGAAAGAGAACGGGTAGCAGAAGAAAGAAGATTAGGTGGGTTATATTGATGTCCTTTTTCCACCGGATCGATCATATACAGTATCATTACATGTATAGTATCATTACATAAACAGTATCATTCTTTATTCTGAACTAACAATATCAAGAGGTTCGCTTTTTCTCGGAATAGTGTTAGATATCGTTTGCAAAGCTTATTTTTTTGGTGATGGCTGCTCTTCAGTACTGACTCATTTTCAGAGGGATGCAAGTCGAAATTATCTTTATTTCCATTGCTCAGAATGATGCAAGAAAAATCACAAAAATATTTAAATATTTCTACTATCAACCAAAACTGAATTCATTCAAAACACCATCCATTACTGTATGCTACGAATTTCCAACCATCTGAATTCTTTCTGGTGCCCCCGGTATTTTTTATATCTGGAAGGATGCCTGCTTAGATAACGTTTCAAAAATTTGTTTCTTCTTTGCTTTATAGAGCGCGAACTAAGACTGAAGAATCGAGAAGAACAGAAATGGGCATTGGAAAATCCACAATTGGCTTGTCAGATTAGAGGCTCAATCGATGACAAAGACAGTAATTTATCTGATGACAAAGTCAGCTTGAAGCGGTATGTTTCTTAATTTTTACCATTTTCATTATCCAAGCTAATTTCAGTCTTCTTTTATGTCAGTGTGTAGGCTGCCCGGCCCGCCATAGATGAAACAAAATTAAATCCTTTTTTCAACAGCATTGCTTCTCCTCATTGATGATGTCAATTATGCTCGAATTATGTTGTCATTAATTTATGCCTGAAACTTCCAAAGAAAATAAGTGCATCTTTTGGTAACAAGAGTATCCTTCATTCAAGAGGTCAACAAATTAAAAAGGACCCCAATTCCACTCATTTCTATTTTCCTCCGTCCGACATGCTTGGGTTTTTCAAATTTGACTTATTTGTTTTGCATGCCTTCAAGTTCGATGTTTCAAGCATAGAAACAAACAAAACGTTTTATGTCTCATGATTTGTTTTGATTATTCGCTTGTCTCTTCTTATGACACTAAAAACAGCCATGAAACATTGGAAACTTCAAGAGGACGAGAGGATGAGAGTTGGTTGACAGATTCTATGATTGTTTGATTGTTTGATTTGTGTTTGAAATAATAGTTTTGGTTTTAGGACAACGGCAGATGGAAACGACAAGGATGAGGATGAATATGCTGCTATGTATAAAGGTATTTCATTCACCGGGCTTACCAAAAATTATTGAAAGGGGCTGGACAAGAAATACATAAACAGATCCAAGGTTGGTGCATCAAATATCGCGAAAGGAGAACTCCTTTCTTAATCAGCTAAATTCGAACAGAGAGATCTTTATCAAAATAGAGGCTGAGGTTTGGATGAGAGATCAACCATCAACTTTTTGGCAATCCGTTTATATCGCAGCAATCCCAAAACGTATGGGGATTTCTATCAGAATAAATTACAAGACTTAGGCTCTAATATGAGACCATGCGACCGAAGGTTGTCTGGCTTAAATCTCAACGTAAATTAGTCTTTGCAAGTGCCAATTACCGATACCATGATTAACTGATGGAAAATGTGTGCAAATATTTCAGTGATTGATTTTAATGGTTTCTTATTAATGATTGATTTTTATTTGCAGTTTTGGCAGCAATAAAGAAACATAAAGACTCATGGCCTTTTTTGGAACCTGTTGATGAATCTTATGCACCGCAGTATTACGATATCATTACGGTTTGTATCCATGTTTTATTTTTTCTGAATCTTCAGAACCAAGTCCATTTTTATAATAATGAGACTTTTTATTTTTTGTTGCAAAGAAGCAAAGTTTCTTCAGTGTACTTAAACAGTATCTGACCCATGCTAACTTGAGTTTTAATCAATAGCAAAAACCTTAACTTTACCTTGACCTTGACAGGCTATCATGAGCGTTATTGTTGCGCACCTGGCGACAAAAAGGACAACTTGCATTTTTTCTCACTCCTCTTTGGCCAAAATGTTCAGTATATCCTCTTCTAATGGACGTATGTGCGAAATGGGCGTTAAGGAACTTTGAACCCTTGACAACCTATTAGTCAGTTTAAATACGGCCAACAATGGTTTGGAAGACTGCAATCTCATTCGTCGTGCCAGCTCCATTGTGATTTTGGCTGGAGTTTCAGATTATTTGATTATCAATCCTTGTTGAAGCTGAGTGCCAACATCCAGTTCAATAAAGCTAGTGGAAGCTGGGACTGAGGTAGTTAATCTAATGCATTTGTGTAATCATTCTCTGACTTTGCAGCCAGAAGAATCAGTTGGACAGGGTTCAAGCCCATTTTGAGTCCCACCTTTTGAGGGCCAAGAAAAAGGGTCGTGGATTCGATTAGATCTTCTTTACTTCTGCTGCAATCCCAGCAATTGGCACACAAACCGTGACTTTTGCTAGGTATTTTAGAATATTGTCTTTTTTGCAGAGCCCAATGGATATCTCAACGATAGAAAAAGCATTGGACAATAGTACATACAACAATGCAGAGGAAGTAAGTCTTGATGTTGCAAGTCATAATTTTTATTTGTATCCTTAATAGTACAATGTATATCCTTGTAGTACAAACTCACATAAAAGAAGGTTTGCGCAAAGGATCATGGAAGCATGGAGTCCTTAAGGTACACAACGGAAGACGATCAAGGCAGAATTGTTCAGAAGCCGTGGATAGAGAGCCAGTCGTTTACCAGTCAATTGTGGGTGAAATCAGCAGCGAAAGATTAACAGCTGTCTAACTGCAAGTTTCACTTGATGTTTAGAAAGCTATGAAGACTTTGTCTCATGCTTTAGTTTTTGTCTACTGTGGTCTCATTTACACAATAGGACTCAGTAAGATTATGTGGTTTGATAAAGTCAATTAGCTTAGATCTCTGGGCGAGTACAGCATGTTTCATCTCTTACTTCAGCTTTCCCGACTTTAATCTCAAAGTTTCGACCGAGGAAATAAAATATTGATAAAGCACAGCATCTGTTCCCAAAAGTTTGTTACTGATAAAACTTCTTTTTATGAGAATTTTTCCAACTTAGAAAAGCATATGATTGGTTTTCCAAATAAATACCGTTTGGCTTTCGATATGTCTGGGTTGCAGGTGCAGGTTGGGAAAATCCTTTCGAATAACAGCAGTAAAGTTTATTCTGACATACAACAACAGCATCAACAGTGATACGATGTTTCGATAGATCGCATGTTCTCATTAAGAAGCCTTTAAGGGATGAATTTCAAATTCTAATGCTGAACAATTTAAAAATGACGGTCATCAGTGAGCACCAACACTTTTTTGCATCAACTGGTCATTATCTCTGTTCTTGGAATCAAACGTCAACTGAAATCATTAATTTTTATTTCAATTTATTTCATTTTGAATGTACTGTAACTCTGTTTGTCTGTCATAGATGGCCTCTGACTTCAAGCGGCTGATTGCAAATTGTCGTGCATACAATGGTCCGGATAGTGGTACGTATCTCAAATCAAAACCCCGCTTTGTTTTCTTTATTACTAGGTATGAATTAGTTGTGATTAACCTACCATTTTTAAACGCCTACTATACAGGAATTCATAATCAAAATTATGATAATAACAAAACGTTTCTTTTCACTTAACGTTTATTATTTTGACCAACTCGTCCTGTTTCGAAATTGTGTGGATACTATTTCAATTGTATACTTTATTCAACGTATTATTGTTTTGATTCAGAAGTGAAATAACAATATGTATGAAATCACGAAAGTGTATGCTTTCTCGGGTTTTACCAATCAATGGCCCTGGCCCTACAGTAGAAACCCGCATGAAAGAACCTAGGTTCTCTAAGGCAGCCTGAGTGTGGTTCTTGATTAATTGATGCCATAATCAAGTCCAGCCTGTAAAGAGCTGAGAAAGGTGCTTTTAGTTGGTACAGTTGAAATATATTTTTTAAATGCTAATGTATTTAATGAATATCTTATTCATGTTTTCCAAAGCAAAGAAAGTTACAGCTGGTGATTTTCTGCATCAGTTCAGGGGAAATTCTCACAAGCTGATGAACGAAAACATTGTGCATGAATTTGGGCATTTTTTGAAGCAATATTCAAACGAATTCTAATCGAATATATTGTCAAACTCATACAAAAATATTCGTATAACAAAATACTCAGGACCATAGGACTATAAGGCTATTGGTTGGTAAAACATATGCCTTCTCTATTTAGTTTGATGTAACGGATATTTGATATTGCCATTGCTTAGTATAATCTATGTTCAAATGTTCAAATGTTCAAATGTTCAAATGTTCAAATGTTCAAATGTTCAAATGTTATGTTTTTGTAGCATATACCAAGATGGCGAACAATCTCGAAAGAGCTTTCGGCAAGTATTTCGCTAAAGAATTTCCAGAAGAGGAACTGAGCAGCGATGAAGATTATGTGGAGGAGGACGATAATTTTAGGAAGCGAAAGAGAGGCAGCACAATGAAAGGAAATGAAAGAAATAACGGGAAAATTATCAAATTAAATGGTGAGTTAGTTTGCATTTTTGATGAAATTTTAATCGTGTCCATCCGAAGAAGCATCCCACCTAGAAAGGCCATGATAACGCACATTGAACTTGTGAGCCTGCCTGTCTTGAAAATTGTTGCGTAAATTATTTTCTCAAATTTTTAGTTGCTCATGTCTCGAGTTGTAGGCAATTCTTTGAACATAATTAGACTAAAGAAACTTCCTAAATCTATCGAAAAATATAGGAAAACTTTCTAAGAACGGAATTTGAGGGGAGAAAGGAAACTCTACAAAACGACTGGGGAATTCTGAGAAGGATAAAATTGTATTTATCACGAATGAGCTACCACAATTGGAGAATTAAAATGTGCCCCTGCCTGGGATCGAACCTGGGGTCTTCATGTCAAATGATTCTCCAACATTTCCACTACATTATTTATACCATATGATTTATCAAAATTATATTGAAAACAAACGAAATTTTATTTGAAGAAACAATAATAAGAATTTATGCAAACATCGAGGAATCGAGGACTACTCACGCTGATTTTTAATATACAATTTCTAAATTTTTAAGTATTCTTGAAGGCGTTGTACTGTCTAGAAAAATATTTTGCAGAAGTATTTATTGTTTTTAATAAAGATTATGTCACCCACCGTAAAAATACACTGAATTCATCGTAGCCTATCAAATACAGATCATTTTATGGCATATACGGAATTTTGTTTGAACTGAAAATGTTTAAGACGGTTAGAGAAAATAGGTTTGCCGCTCAGGGGCTCGGCAGTCTGAAACAGAATATACAATCGTTTAAGACAACGTTGCACAACAGGGGCGAATAATGTGGAATTATTCCTTCACACAAAACTCATTGCATTGTGCTATTTAGTAAAGTGCTGTACTAGTGGTTAGGGTTTATTGCTTTTTTAGATTTGATATTAGTAACACTCTTTGGTTTTTATACTGTCGTATTTGTGATTGGCAAGAAAATTAGTAACAAAAGTATGACTTTTGAGTAATCATCAAGCCTCTATGCTTTTGGATTGTGCTTTCTTTCCTGAATGAAGATCGTTATCATTTTCCTTTACATGGCCATCAGACACTGAAACGTGCTTGATCTCTTTTTTTCTTCCCGATTGTCACATTTAACTAATCGGCTCCATGCCTGTTTGCTTTAACCTGAATTCACAATTAAGGGGACATGATAAGACAATGCCCAAATCTGGTTCACGTCTTCCTAGATGAGACTCGTGCATCATAAATCGCCAACCTTATATGTGTAAAATTAGTCATAGAAAGGCTGCCAGCCAATCAGCATTTCGATAACTTTAATCTTCTTTTACAGATGGCTTTGCAAGGACTGCAGATTCTTCCAATTTGGATCGCAACCAACCAATCAGATCATTTGAATCGACAGCCAAAAATAATGCGTTGCCATGCCCACCCAATGGTATTGCTTTACCCCATCAAAATGTGGCACAGTTTCGCAGTCCCATGTTACCAGTTGGTTTGAGAACCCCCATGATACAACCACAGCTAAGAGGAAATGGCATCTTCCAACTTATTAATGCCATAAATGGAGCAAACAATATGAGAAATCAATTGAATGTGGCGCAAGGAATCAACAGTAGACCTGCACTCATCGGTCCAAATGTAATAGGTGGACCAGTGTCAAGCGGACAAACCACCGGTGGACCAATGTCATCTTCTTCACCGTACATGAATATGATGTTCAAGTCACCATTAACAACCCCAGGTAAAGTTATTACAAGATACTGTGACTCAACTGGGGAACCTCCATGCTGATTTTAGGCCGATAAAGCACATTTCTATATAAGAACCACCATACCGTGTGACTCCAAAAAATTCCCTCCTGTTTGAAAAATCATGGCAGCAAAAGTAGTTGCTTGATAATCATAGGTATTGATTTTTTAATAGTTGAAAGATTGAAATATTTTTGGTATTTTTTGGTAGTTTTGACAAAGTGGTAGTCTCTTGACAAATTCAAAATACCTACCGGATGTCCCATGAAAAAGTTCTCCTGTTTGAAAATATACCAAAACTTGATTATCAAACCTTTGATAAAACATTTTTGAGTTGTTTTATCAAAGACCTAAAAATATTCATGGATGATGAAATGTTTGCTTTTGACTCAGCAAGGTAGAGACGTTATACGTTGAAAAAACCTTATTTTTAGCTACAGTTTTGAAGCAAAATACTCAATCTTGCTTAAGAGTCATAATTTTGAGATTTTTTATCATTATTGAAGTCTCAAATGATGGTGTGCATTTCTGTCTGTAATTTATGACCATAGAAGTTTTACATGCACAAAGAATTTGATCTGGCAACCATCAATGCTTTTTTGCAGGATGATTCAAAACCAGGTAGCCCTAAAAAGAGCTAAATTCGCTAATTTTGAAACCAATTACAAGAATAGCTATATATTAAATAATAAGTTGGTCCTTGATCTACTTGACAAAACAAGAAAATCGAAGATCGGCTGTGTAATCAAATTTTGGTGATTTTTCAAACGGGAGTAAATTTTTTGGAACACCTGGTAGAAAATCAGTCTATCGGAACAGCCATGTGTTCATTGGTTTTATATTTTGTGTCCAACGATTACTAGTAACAGAAAGTGTAATTTGTTTGTTTGTTTCTTTTGTAGTTGATGCTTCACAACAGATCTTATCTTCAACTGGCATCAACAACGAATCTACCTTCAAACAAGCTCTAAATCAACAGGCAGTTTTAAGAGGTCTTCTTTCCGCATCTTCAAGTAACACAGGGTCACAAACAGCTCCACAGTTGACACCACAACAATTACAGCTATTGCAACAAAATATTGCCCTTCATCAGCAACTACAACAACGGTTGCAACTCCAACAACTGCAACAACAGCAACAACAACAATTGCAAATTGCCAAGGAACAGCAAAGTGCGAAGCCAGGAGAAATAACGCAAAGAAAACAGGATGACATCAGTCAACAACAGCAGTTTAAAACAACAAAAACTGAGACAAATGCCTCATTGCAATCTCAAAATATTGATGTGAAACAGAGGGTCGTGGCCAACACACAACAACAACAACAACAACAACAGCAAAAACAGCAGCAACAGCAACGAGAAGATTATCCGAATGCCAGCATATCACAAGAGACACCAGATGGAAACGAAGTACAGAGCCAAAATCAGATGACGTCACCTGTTCATACCGAAAGTCATGGTTCTGTGCAGCAGCAACAGCAGCAGCAACAAAAACTGCAAATTGAAAAACGACAACAACAGCAACGGCAACGAAATGATGATCTCAACAGTAAAGCACAGCAGCAACCACAAAACCGACGAGAGATTAATCAATTAAAACTAAAACAACAACAGCAACAGCAATTGGCCCAAGCTGAGCTACAACAACGAGTGCAGCAAAATATTCAACAGCAACTTTTGCAGCAACGGTTGAGACAACAACAACATCAACAGAATCAAATGCAGCAGCAACAACAAAAGCAGAGTCATTTGCAGCAACAACAGCAACAAAACCAAATACAGCAACAGCAGGAAAGAGATTGGCTGCAAAAACAGCAACAACAAAGAAGTCAGTTGCAGCAGCAACAGCGAAAACTACAGCAGCAACAAAAGTTGAAGCAGCCACAACAACTTCCAGTTCACAATGAGTCATTGAAGCTTGCAAAGGGTATGTCATTTTCATATGGTCATTTTGCAATGTTTATGCGAAGAAACTTTGAACTGCAAAGTCATATTCAGTTACTTTCAACTGCGTACTTTTGTTTTAATATCATGACATGAATGAGCACCCCTTTTATATCTTGAAGAATTTAATGGATCTACCGTGTCAATGCAAGTTTTTAAAGTATCAAGCTCTTTTGCGAGCATGCTTATTTGCTATGATTTTATAATGTTACGCAGAAGTTCATGTACTGATGTTTTGCTTCCAATCTTTCTTTCAACCACCCTGTTTCAACTGATACAATTGCACTCGATACAAGATTGCGTTAAAAAATGATGCAAGGAAACTGTTCTAGAATAAATTCAAAGGAATATTTCTAAAATTTTCCATTCGCCTTTTTAGTGTAATGTTCTATTGTTAGAACGACAGAGTGGAAGCTGTGTGTGCATGCGCAAAAATTGGAACTTTTAACCCCTCTTGCTCCCTGCAACATTTCTCAAAATCCTGTAACACTTGATATCATTTTTCTAATTACCTAAACTCTTGATTTATCGTTTCAAATATCTTAATTTTTCAAACACTTCCTGAAGTCACATGGCATAATGACGTCATTTTGCGCAGTTTCTTCTCTGTCTGTTAGAACGTACACTGGTAAATCAATATCACCGTTAAAATGTTTGAAATCTGTATAGCCGTTGGCCGGAATTGTCGACAAAAATGAGTTGTGACTTCTTTGAGTTGAAGCAAAAGGATGATTTTCGAGTGTATCTGAGTGCAACTTCCATTCCAGAGGAAAAGAATCAGTAATGTTTGGACAGCAACCCTCCAAAGAGACTAACTTTTTGCTGCTTCACCGGATAGGACCTATTTACTTTTAATTATTTGTGCACTGGTTATGTATAAGTTACATGGTGTATGCCTGGTGTGCCAAGAAATTAAGAAAAGTAATTTTCATCCAACTTTCTTCATCCATAGATGCTCCTTCGTTGGGGACGTTTGATCACAGTTCAAAGCAAATGACGTCATCGACGAGCAATGATAATAGACAGTTTCCAATAAGAACACTTTCTAAAGACAAAGCAGTAGAGAACAATGAAGGGAACGCTAGTTTGCGGAATAAACAGGCCGAGGAGCTGCATGCTATTATAGAGGACCATACGTCAGATGATTTAAGAAATAAACGAATTGGCATTGAGGAGAGTAATCAAAGAGTTAGAAAATGGTTGAATTCTGAAACATCTTATTTTGGCCCGTTAGAAGAGGATCAATCTGACACCAGAAGGGACAAAAACTCGTCTCACAGGAAGGAGGCTAATCATAAGAAAGATGCTGCTCTAAAAGATAGAGAGACTTTGAAAAAAGAACCTGGAAACGATTTTGTTTCTGGTGAAGGATTTGTGTCTGCAACTAACGTCAATACAAAGATTAGACCAGCCTCTGTTGCAAATATTCCGCCTCTTACCAGTGTTAGTTCTGTGGTAACAAACAACCCACCAAGGCTGGCTTCAATTTCGCAACGGCCTGAACTCGCGACGGGTATTCAACAACTTTTCCTCCACGGTTCCCCTGTGGCTGGTGTTGGTAACGAAAAGAATACGAAATTTGTTAATGGACTAAATATGGCGAGTGTTGCAAATCAATCAAGTCATGCGATGGCTTATCATATTCACAATTTATTTTCAACCGCGAATCAAGGAAATATGAACCACCCAGCTTTTTCAAATAGTAATGCTATGAATAATCAGGTAGATAATGTTAGCAAAGGACAAGGAATTCAACACGCTGCATTAAAAATCAAACAAGAACAATTCATGAAAGGGAAATATGAACAGAATTTGCATCATTTGTCACAGTCATCATTTGTACCATCAGAAAGTGTGATGAATGGATACCGGGAATCACCTTTAACATTACGCGCTAATCCATTGAAAAAACAAAGCCCAGTCTCGGGGATTCCCCCACTTCGTGTTTCACCATCAATTTCACAATTAGGAAGCCCAAGATTGTCACGTGTATCACCGCAACTTCGCGCAAGCACACCACATAATGGGAGAACACCAACAAGGGAATCACCTGCTTCACAGATGTCATCTCTTTCACCGCAAGCATCATCAATGAAAACTGAGTTATCAAGCCCGAAGACATCAAAGACAGTTGCATCACATCATCAAGATCTTCAACGTGTAGATATGCATGCCAGACTTGCAAATCATTCTTCATTAATTGTACCGGGAAATAATATTGTGAAACCAGAAGCAATGATGGCTAAACCAGGACTACCATCCAGTCATCCATCAGCAAGTAAAGCAACACAACCCATTAGTGCTTCTTTTATTTCGAATTTGCTGCATCCAGGAGGGACAACGCAACCCTATCAACTGCAACAACAACAACAGTTAGCCGAAGCAATGAAGAGTCGATATATGGAGCATCAAAGATTGGCCGCTGCAAATGCATACAGACCACATTTGAATTCTTCTCTCTCACAGTTAAGACAGGGTAAGTGTTATGTGGTATTGTTGTAAGATATGATGAAGCAATGCAATATCATTTGCCGTGCTCAAATAGCTAGATAGTGTACAGAAATGCACTGAGCGTCCCCAAAAAGTATACAGATTTGCTTTGATCCAGCGATGTGAATTTAGCCTTACTTAACCAATAGCTAATCTCTTTCAAAATGTTGCTCGATTTTTATCTTGCACAGAGATGCGTTCGTTGGTATTGATGCTTTGAGAGCAGAAATATTGATCTTGAAAGCTCAAATTTTCTTCCACCTCCAAACCAGAGCTTGGGCGTCTTGGCCGAAACAAATTCTTATATCACAGAGATTAAATTAATGATAGCCTTGATACAATTTTGAACGATATTAGAACATGCTATATTCTGTTTGCTAGAAGTCACCCTTTGGGCATTATCTTTATTTTTCTTTAATTTCAGTTTTCAATTTAGATGTGCTTTAAGAGTTTGCTAAGTCCAAAAGACCAAACCTCTGGTTTGGAGGAGGATGCAATTATTTTTCTCGAGATTAATATTCCTATTCTCAAAGCACTAATATCAACAAACAAGGTATCAATCTTCAAGTTAACTATCGAGGAATATTTTGAAATTTAGTAGCAATTGAGTAGAGCTAAATCTGTACACTTTTTCTGTGGTACCCTTCAACATGGATTTCTATTCTCGTGCTGCCTTGCAATCGAACTGCAGTATCGGCAGGCGACATTTCTTTCGCGAGCGCGAACGCTGAATTTTTGTGACAATGAGGCTGGCGGGCATCCTCCATCATACCAGTGGACCCTATCGGGTGAGCGGAAAAAGGGCTGCCACTTTCAACAGGCCAGAATAAATCATTCAATTGACTATGTTCATAGATGTTTGCTTTAATCTTTTTTCAATATCCTATATCATTCTTGGTTATTTTTTTTTTATTTTTCGAATCATTTTTATCAATACAAGACTTTCAGTTTTTTCTTTTAAATGATACTTGCATGCTACCAATGTTGTGCAATCATTAAACGACCAATCGTGCGACATAATCCATTTCCAAATTCCTAAGTCTTTTCGAGGAGCACTGCCAAGTTCAGTCTTTAGAAAATTGTATCATTATTTTTCGATCTTCTTTTGGGCATCTCGAAAATATCAATAAATAGGCATCCGAAAATCGACAAGAAATAACCAAGAATACAATAGGGTATTGACAGAAGATTGAATTAAGAATAGTTGAAATTGATATGATTTATCCTGGCCTGTCGGAAGTGGGAACTTTTTACTGCCCCACCCTATATGATAGAAATGGCTAGGCTAAATAACGAGCATGTTTTTTTGTGTCACTGGCCAGTATTAAGACAGAAATCAAATTTGAATCGGCTCTTGAAGTATGAAAATAAAGCGTTCCGCGGGGATTTAAGAGATCTCTCAGTAGAAAGAATAAGGAAGGAGAGGGCACTTTGCGATATCGAAGGAAGCGTCACGAGTGTTCCCCTTCTTGGGTATATTTTGGTATTAACTTGATAGAATGAAAGTAACAGACAAAATCGGCTGAGGTTTGTTTACACCCATTTCAGGTCATGTGATCAATCTCTTGATAAAACATCGTTTGATTCCTCTAACATATCTCGTGCCATGCTAGGTTGTGCCATGAATGCAAAAAGTAGCATTATACTGAAACTTCCCAAGAGCATGGTCACATGACTTGAAATAGATAAAACAAACCTTAGCCTATTAGGCCTGTTTTATTGTAAATTTTAAGACTTTTAAAAATGTCTCCTAAATTTAATATTGTAGTCAAAGCTGTACTGCTTTGTTCCATACAACAATTTGTTTCCTTTCAGAAACGGAGTTCGAGATTTTTTATTCGAATATTTTTTATTTCTTCTTCAGATTCAGAAGCGAGAGGCTTTCACAAACTGTGAGGTACACTGGTTTCGTACAGACACAATACTGTATGGGTAATGTTTGAAACTGTTTTGTATTAATGTTCGCATTAAGATAGTTTTATAGTGCAAACAAGTTGATGTGGGAATTTTTACAAGTGGGTTATTTATGAAATTCTGCTTACATGATATGTAAAGAAATATATAGTTATACCGGATATGCCTGAAACTTATTTGCCTTTTCCATAGCCCAAAGAAAATATTTTGGACCTATTTTGAACACTGTTTCGTTTTGAAGCAGTAAGACCTTTACATAGGGACTGTATTCGCCCAGTGACTTTTAGTGGTCATGCAGCTACCAAACAATGAGGTTAAGGCAAGAGCTGTGGAACGATATATAGGGTGTCCCAAAAAACATGTACGCTATTTGAAGGGCTACTGTGGAGGAGCCATCCAACTTGACCCATTTTTCAACTTTTGAAACACAAGATTTCAACTTAGAGTTTAGCACCATGTTTAAGCAAATCTGATAAGTGGTTGCTGATTTATTGAGAAAGAAAGTCAAAATCAGTGGTTGTTTCGATTTTATTTCCGTACTTAACCTTATGGCTTGAATTTTAGCATCAAATGGACTTAAATTTTGCAGTTATGTCAGGAAACACATTTGGGAGTAATTAATGACCACACAACTCAAGAATATTGACCAGGCGGCCTGCTGAACGCAATATTCTTGGTTTAAAACGACTTCATCACTTTTGAGATGCAAAATAACTGATGGACGCATGTCATGGCCTACAGCACTTGTGTTCCACATCACCATTTCTAGCAACCCTAGCTTTCTTCAATATTCTTGGTTATCACAAACTCCAATTCATGATTATTTGTTTCACTTGTGAACATCAGAAAACTGGGCTAGGTTTGTTTTTTTCAATCGATTTCTTTGATTTTAACATAATGGAGAATAATGCATCCTCTTGTTTTGAGGCAGCCAATGATTTTGACTTACTTGCTCCATAAATCAGCCGGTACTTCTCAGATTTATTCAAACTCGGTGTCAAACTTTACGTTGAGTTCTCTTCTATTAAAAGTCTTAAGAACTGAAAAATTGGATTTATGGCTGCTCTGCAGCAGCCACTCAAACAGCGCACATGTTTTTTGGGAGACCCTGTATTTGTGTGGGCGTGGTTTACTGGTTTATTTTGAGGAGAACAGAGAGGGAGACAAAGAAATACAATCTATTTGCACAAAGATCAGCAATCTTTATTTTTCACCCAAAGGAATTAGGGCGATCGATGTTAAAGCGCCACTTAGGCCCATACAAATACATACACATATATCATCCCACAGGCCTTTGCTAAGGGTGGAAACTGGAGCCTATCTTTTCTTCAGTCTGTTACTCGTGAAGAATGAAACAGCGTTCATGAGAAGTGAAATGATTCATTTTCTATGGTTTGTGAAAGGGGCAAAGAACTTTTTGGAAGCCTTGTATTTCAAGTTTCGCTGTTACACGTTGATTATATAGGAATGTTAAGCGACCATAAAGGTAACTTCAGATAAGACGTCATGTTCTGCATATGATAAAAACCATGACATCTGTTTGCATCTGTTCCTTGGAGAGTTATGATTATGATATGGGGATAAGCTGATATGATATGATATGCTAAGCTGAAAGAGCAGAGATGTTTTTTCAACAAAGACAAATACTAAAACCATCCTTAAAATTCCACATACAAACGAACAGAAAAGCAATGCTTAGCTTGGTAATAGATGATACTATAATATCACAAGGCTGACGTCACCACTGTTGTTGCTCCAAGTCCCTTTTTTGTGAAGGTTGGAAGATAGGCATGGCAGAATCTGAAATCACTTGAAGCAATGAGTAGAGAAAGATCTCTTTGTAAATTACATCTTGTATGTTTTTGATTCAATATTGAAAAAACGTACGAGCTTAAACGTATTACTCCCTTGTATCCCTGCGGTAAACTTTGCTCAACAGGAACTCATAATGAAACAATGAAAAAGCTGACCCTATTTTGTGAAGTGTTGCTTTCAAATTGCCTGCCAGAGAGCCTACACATTTTGCGCAATATCTTTGTGAAACCACAGCAAGACTTCGCTCATTCTTTGCAAGTAGGGCGGACGCGGACGTAAAAGCAAAGCAATGAATTTTCCCTGCTCCTGTAGGTGGACACACGAAGACATTTTCACCCTTCAAAATTTTTAAATAAACAGCCTTCTAGAACTCGCGCAGCTCAACTCCAAACTGTGTTTCTGTTTTCTGCAGAAGCTCCGAGTCAGCCATCTTGCATTTTGTTTGGCGAATCAAAATTGCAAAACTGCTAAATTGCGAAAATTGAAAGATTAACAGCCTCCCTTTGCTACCTGTGTTACCAGACCTCGCCTGATTGGCTAAAAGTTTGATTATAGTTGCTGTCACTATGGTAATTCACATTTCTCGCAATCTGATTGGTATTCTAAGAAGCTCAGAGTTTGGGCCTAGATAGAGTCAGCTTTTTCAGAGTAATATTCCTTGCGTTTTTTTTGCAATCAAAACAATCACAATTCCATTCAAATTCAACCAGCCCGATCAAAATTCTTTGAATTGAAACAATGTTAAAATCTTAAACAATAGGTAGAATCATGATTGCTAAAGGAACGCAAGGATTATGAGTTTCTGTTGACCGAAGCGCCATCATTAAAACAAAGAACATAGGTACACAAGAGACTCCAGGCCATAAGTCTAGTACGGGCTCTAATAGTATCGCATATTACACCACATGCGTTTGCGCAGTTGAGTTAAATTATCATGATTTTGTGATTTATTCTGTTGCTTGATTTTGTGATTGTTGCTTTTCCAGAAAATACTCATGAAAGTTGTGCTACGGGGCGATTCAAATCTACTTTGCACTTTTTGGAAAGGATAGATTCAAATTTCCTCGAAAATTGCTTCAGTTATAAGATTCGATTTCGAGGCATTCAGGATTCAAATGACTTATTATTATTATTATTATTATTATTATTATTATTATTATTATTATTATTATTATTATTATTATTATCAAATATTCATTAAAAATGCTTTGATGCTGCATTGATGATTCTGCCATGTCAGCGAAAAACCTCTTCGTATACTTCGCCACACAATGTTTACTTCTATACCATTTTAGATATGCAAATTTAATGAATTCTTGACTTAACATGGTTATTCATTAATTCAACAAAGCCTTAGTTTAAAGAAAGAAAAAGATCTTTTCCCAGATCAATCTGTTTCTTTTATGAATACTGATACTCTCTGTAGGCTGCTACCTTGCTTTTGTTGTTCACATTGGCTGTTTTTAAACAATAAGGCTAAGGCCTCACATGTTTCGAAATAAGATTTTATCAAAATTGCCTACTTACTACCATCACACTAAGGCTGTAGGCTTGCATATGTCCGTGAAAATCAGCTATTTTTACTACTCCTCTGCTAGAAATTGTAATCTTATTATAGGGTAAGGTTTTTTGAAGAATGGATTTTTAGCCTTTTCTAAGAATATAGGCCTTGCAAAATCGGTATTTTCGAAAGGGGCCTATTTTTCCAAAAACAAGCTAAGAGGTTAACCTTATTATTTGCAAAAAATTTGTCTTTTTGCAATGGGCCTATTTTTGCCAAAAAGAACAGGGATTACCCTTTACTCCATCGTGCATAACCAACTCTATACATATCTCGAAGAACACAACCTCCTCTCGGACTGTCAGTTTGGTTTTCGATGGAGATCATCTACTGAGCATGCAATCACGTTGCTAGCCAAATTGTCGATATATCGAGTACACGGAAACATGGATTGAAAGTTATCTATTCAACAGGCAACATTTGCTATCTTTTCAAAGTACATGCTCCGAAACAAATTCAATCTGTTGTGGCTTTCCGCAAGGATCCATCTTGGGCCCACTGCTGTTTACAATTGTGATAAACAATATCACAGAACAGATTAAGAAGTGAAGTATTCTACTTTACGCTGATGACACTGTAATATTTACATCCGCTAAAGACAGTAAGAAAAATCTCATTCTTAACCTGAAGAAAACAAAAATTGAATTTGTGTTATTCGGAACATACCAACAACTCGCAAAGTTGGAAAAAGTAAGCATTTCGTTGAACGATGATTTGATCAGCAAATCGGACTCGTACGAATATCTTGGTGTTGCTATGGATGAAAATTTGACTACAGGGTGTCCCAAAAGAAATGTTCGACGTTTGATTAAATATAAAAAAATAACGAAATAATGAATGGGCTTCCTGTTGACATAACCATATTGCTGAGATTTTAAATTAATTTTAGACACCAGAAACTAGCAAATTGGCTAAATATTCACGGAATTAGGAGCGTTCAAAGTTCAAGTTTGTGCAAAAGCTGAAGCCAGACGCCCATAAATTGCATATTCAGTGAAAGAAGAATCTCGTTTATTCAAAGCAAATCAAATGGAATTTGAAAATCACTTTCGATCAACCAGCTTTCTATAACATTGAATCAAGGTTATGGATGCTTGGAGGAATCCTGTTCAGCACAATTTAGAATTTCTCCATCTCATTGATTAAGTTTTCATTCCGCGTTTTTAAATACTTGCAGCCTTAAGTAAATTTTGGCAACGGTTACAAGAATTAGATAACTTTGGAAGTCTTTTGTGGTTTGCTCTGATATCGACGAGAGGTGAAACATTGGACAGCCTTCTTTTACCTCAATTTTAGAACGTCTTTTTGGAAACGAGTCAGTTAGGGGCGTTTGGTTTCAGCTTTCACACATATTTGAACTTCAAAAGCTTGTAACTCTGTGGATTCTTAGCGGATTCGCAAGATTTTGGCGTCTAAAATTAATTTAAAATCTGAGGAACAGGGATATTTAGCAAAGGAGCCTGTACCTTTTATCGTTATTTTTCAACATTTAATCAAACGTCGAACAATTTTTCTTGAGACACCCTGTATGAAAGAGCATCTCTCAAAGACCTCCAAAAGGTCTAGTCAAGAGCAAAATTGCTGGCTTGTACACGACACAACGTCAGCCCATGGATATATTATCATAAATTTTTAGCCGAGATTCGGTATTTTGGAAATGGGCCTATCTTTGCAAAAAAGTTAACCTTACTTTTTGCCAAAAAATCGGCATTTCCAAAAATGACCTAATTTTTCCAAAAAAGCAAAGGGGTTATTACTTTTTGCATAAAAATCGGTATTATAGAAAGGGCCAATTTTTGCCAGAAAGGACACGGGTTTTCTTTAGTCACCCAGTACGGTTCAGCAGACGCCGATACATAATTTTGAGAGTACACAAGCGAGAAAGGACACGGGTTAACCTTACTTTTTGGCCAAGAATCGGCATTTTCGAAAAGAAGCAATTTATCCCCAAAAAAATGGGTTAGGCTTACTTTTTGCCCAAAAATTGGTATTTCAAAAAGGGCCTATTTCTGCTATTTGTGCAAGAAAGAAAACCAGGTTGACCCTAGTTTCTGCCTAACAATCGGCATTTCTGAAAAAGACCTATTTCTTCCTAAAAGCAAAGAGGTTATTCCTACTCGTTGCAAGAGAAATGGTATTTTCAAATGGGCCTATTTTTGCGAAAAAAAGCAAAGGGGTTAGCCTTACTTTTTGACCAAGAATCGGAAATTTGAAAAGGGGTCATTTTTGCCAAAAGCGAAGGTTAAACTTAGTTTCTGCCTGAAATCGGAATTTCCGAACAATTCTGCAAAGAAAGTAAAAAGTCTACAAATTAGAATTTTCAAAATGGGCGTATTTATGGCAAAAAAGACAGGAGTCGACCTTACTTTTTGGCCAAGAATCAGTAATTTCGAAAAGGGGCCCTTTTCCGAAAAGGCAGAGGTTAGCCTTGCATTTTGCCCAGAAATCGATATTTTCGAATAAGGCCTATTTCTGCTATTTTTGCAAAAAATGCAAACGGGTTGATCTAAGTTTCTGTCTAAAACTGGGCATTTTCTGAAAAAGAGTTAATAGACCATTTTGACATTCGAGAAAAGGGTCTGGGGAGAGCAATATTTTTCTGGTAAATGACTGCCACAGGGCTTTCACGAACGATAAATTGAATTATACAAATCTATTGGTCTCAAATTCACGATCAAAAATAAGGAAATAAACTGTCCAAATGTACTCGAAAAGCTGTCCTATGACCCATAAGCCTCGTAACAAAAGGGAGACTCTCTCCAACCAAGACCTCGAATCCAACGGCTTTTTGCGTCTGGCGGGAAAGTGGGAAAGTATTCGTCATTCTTTCTGTTTACCAGAATAATCGAAGCAAGTTGAAAAGTTGCATCAGATAAAGGTTCATGACGAAATCGTGGAGATAATGATTTCTTTCTGAGTTATGCATTCTGGAAAGATACAAATTCAGTATTGCGAGAAATGATGTCTCGACCCGTGGAT
>REGL01000497.1:145209-171648 GCA_004194395.1 Aurelia aurita complex sp. Pacific | reverse complement strand
TCTGCGTAGGTTCACCCCCTTCATCAACACTATAAACTTCGACCATACCATCGCTCCTGCCCACAAGAACATCAGGGATACCATCTGCTGTTATGTCAAATGATTCCAATGCACTGATGTCTACAAATATATGATATTAATACGAATAAGAACCCTACAGCAAAGCCTATTTTACACCGACCGAGCGGGTAATTCAGTTTTCGTCAGGTACCTGAAGCTTACCCTGCGTGCAGCCTCAAAATTCCTCCTCCGGGAAAGGATTGTCGAGGCTGCGCGCAGGCTACCTGAAGTTATGCTTGGTCATGTGAGGTCAAAATCCGAATGAGCGACCTTCCGGATGCTGGACAAAACAATTCACTTCACCGTCCTACGCAAGTCGCATTAAAATAGAGGTCCCATGCACGGATGGAGCTTGCATAGTGGGCCTAAATTAGATGTAAGATAGCTAGATATTTTTCAAGCCTAATTGAAATAAAGAAATGAAAAAAAAGAATCACATGGTGGAATTTTCCGCACGAAATCCAGATTTAGAAAAAGGATGTTAATACGGATGATATAGTTTGATGACAAAAAAATTTTTCTTTGATTTTTTTTTTCTATCAAATCTTAAAAAGCTAAAAGAACTACAACTACAATTCAACTGTGCCAATCATAGCGGAAAAAGACACAAGGTCATCGAGTTTCTACTATGACTGGCACTTACAATATTTCTTAGAATTAAATACTATAACAAAAAACAAAAATGAAAACTCAAAACAAAAATCAGTCGCTGAAGAGGCCTCAGAGGTGAGGCGAAAGCTCCGACAAAAAAGAAAGCGCAATGAGTGGAAGATAATGGCAAGTAAAACCAATTTAAATTTTATAAATAGCCTTGGGTACAACACTCGGGATCAGATACGAATTCTTTCGAATTCAATATAAACTAGACGAAAAAAATGAAAACGGTTAAGGAAAAACAAAATGCAAGACATAACGGACATAAGACATAAGCTGCTGCCTTCCAACAAATGATTGTTAACCTACATTCGCTTCGTGTTTTCAATAAAGCAAATCGTTTCCTCCATAATCATTTCTTTGATTTGATTAGCGGAAACACGAAGCGGAGATCTCTGCCACGGAAAAATCACATGGTTTCTACTTTTCCGTCAAGGAAATAGTCCTCTAATATGAGAATTCACAATTTTTTCTGTGTATGCGTTTGAACGAAACATTCTGCTTCCGCGAAAAGATTTCTTCGAGAGTAAAATAAGCCTAAATGCCAAAAAGTAAGGATGTAATCTGCTAAACACTCTGTTTTTGAAGCACGAACGGTTTGGACAGGATTATTTAGTTTCGGGGATGTATACCCGATCAGTTCCAATTCCAAACAACGCCGTAGCGAAGTTTCAGGTGACAAATTTATAATGTAACGGGGCCTAAATATTTCAAAATTGTAATTAACAGTATTTGGGGGTGAGGGCCGAACGGCTTATACAGTTTCCATCAGGTTATTGAAGTTAAGCTCCGTCGAGTGAGGTCAAACTCCGGATGGGTGAAATCTCGGAGGCCTGACCTCGAGATTCACGTCACCGTTCTTCGGAAGGGACGTTAAACTAGGGGTCACGTGCCTGGATGCGGCACGCATAGCGGGCTTAAATTAGCTTTTAAGTAGCTAGAAATACTTCCAGCTCACTCAAAATCAATTACTGAAAAATAATGAGAAAAAAAGTAGCACAAACCTCCATATCGATTATTATTTGGTATTTCCCATAGATGCTGTGGTGTATCACTGTAATCAAATGATCAATTGATTAAATTGTACCACTGGTTGCTCCAAAATTAAAGGGAATCGACACAGTTAAAAGCTGGCCCGGGCCAAGTTAAAGATATAATCTGTTGTATTCAACAACTTTGACGCCTGGCGTTTCATTGTGTGGCGAAGGAGACAATGGGTTTGTGGGCGTTTCTTCGGCCTATTTATAGCAGCTTGTCGATATAGCNGCACATCGAATGAATCAAGTTGAAAATATCAGATTATATTACATTCTGTTTGCTAAATGCTAGAAGTCACCCATTGTGCAGTTTTTATTAAGTTTGCACTTTCAAGATTGGTATTTCTGCGCTCAAAGCACCAATACCAACAAACGAGGTGAATATATTCAAGTTAACAATCGAGAAAAATTTCAACGTAATTTGCAACTGATTAAAGCTATATTCACATGGCTGGACCAAACGAAATCTGTAGAGTAGACCTTTTTCTGGCATACCGGGTATATTTTTCAATTCAAGCCAGTTCTCCCTGGAGAAACAAACAGAACCTTTAGTATTGCCTTCAGTTTCTCTGTATTTGTTAATTGCAATCTTCGTCATGCATGTCAAGCTTGCCATTGTATCGTTTGTTCATAAATATGTTTTTGCTAAATCGTACATTTTTAGATTATGTGTATAAACAATAATGAAATTCTTACCACCAAATTTAGCATTCAAAGCCAGGGCAACAGGAGGACCAGGAACTTCTAATTCATACGACAAATCGGATTTCTAAAAAAAGGAAATGAAGTTAGAAAAATGTTAGAACAAACACATAAAAAACCTCTCAGTAACTGTAAGGATATATGGGACTCGGGTCAGAATAAAACGAGGGCCCCTTCGGCATCTTGCAAAACGAAGTGCAACATCTAGGCGGGTCAGGGGGCCTGCTCCCGCGGAAAGTTTCAAAGGAAGGTTGCTATAATCACTCTGGTAGCTATTTTACAGCTCGAAATATAACTATCATATAATGGAAGAGCCAGTAAGCTAAAATTTGTGAAGAACTACCTTCTTCGCTCTACCATCGGCAAAAACAAACTTTGCTCGCTGGCATCAATGTCCATAGAGTCTGACATCGCAGGGAAATCTGACTGCAAATCTACAGGGTGTCCCAAAAAATCGTGCCCCGTTTGCCTGAAGATTGCGACAAAACGGCAAAAGATTCTCGCAGAACTTTTATATGATGTTGCTCTTCAGATGTTCAAATAAAGTTTGCTGCCATTCCCGTAAAAACCCGTTCAAAAATGATGGAGCTATGACCTTCAGAAGACCAAATATGCCTGATGACTGAAACCAACAGTCGACCATTTTGTCTAACTATATTTTGCAGTGATAAGTTGCTTAACGTGAGGTAGGAAATACTTTCTGTGGGGTCAGAAATAGTGGAACTCTCTGAGGATTATCGAAATTTTCACGAGAGCTATGAAATTGGAGGCTGCTGTTTCATTTTCCATCCATGAAGCTATTTATCGCTGCAAAATAGTACGACAAAATGGCCGACCGCTGGTTTCAGTCATTGGGCAAATTTGGTCTCTTGAAGGTCATAGTTCCTCATTTTTCAACGGATTTTTATGGGAATGGTAGCAAACTGTAATTGAATATCTGGAGAGCAACATAATGCAAAAGTTTTGCAAACATTTTCTGCCGTTTTGTCGTAATCTTCAGGCAAATGGGGCACAATTTTTTAGGACACCCTGTATAATCAATCATTTCACAGACAGAAAGACCAAAAAGAAAGACAGACAGCATTTCTTAAAAAGAAAAATTGATTGACGAACATTGCAATATTTAGCTGACATATTTAACTGCAGCTGTTTGTAACAAAACGTTATGCAGCTATCATTTTGTTTCTTCTACCGGATGAGTCACTGAAAATATTCCCTGTTTGAAAGGTCACTACTCCCTGGATATAAGGATGATGATATTGGCAAATGTATTGCCTAATGAAGGACATGTTCAAATCCATTTTAAAATTTACCTGACTGAAAACGGCCACTACATTCTGAGATTATGAAGGAGTTTCTCGACAAGGCCCTTTCAAGAAACTTTCAAAATCACGAGCCAGTTTTTGCAATAATTCTGCCTTACAGCAATGACTTAACACGTTTCAGCATGTTTTATCCTCTATGGAGGACGAAATTGCCAAGAATAAGGTTGCTATGCTCCCAGTGATTACACTTTCGTCTTCCCAAAGGAATGACACGTGCTAAATCATGTAAAAGTCATTGCTGTACAGCAGAAAATTTGGTCGTGATTTTTAAATTGTTCTAAAGATTTCTTGAAGAAAATTCTTCATATTTTCAGATCGGAGTGGCCGGTTCCAGGTAGATATTAAAATCTATTTGAGCATTTCCGCTATTAAACAAAATATTTGCCAATATTATTGCCTCAATATCCAAGGAGCAGTGGCCATGCAAACGGGGATTGTTTTTATTGACCCTGCAGTAGATTTTTAATGTATCATGAAACACAGAAATTACTTACAGGCCCCTTTTGAGAGACCTGCATTTGAAACATGCATCGAATAGTAACTACGTTATCATTTTTTGGCCCCTCAGCCATGAGCCCCAGGTTTAGATCCATCTGACCCCCTCTCGTCACCTCTGGCTGGGAACCACACTCCCTTCTCTCCCTCCCTTCCCTCCCCTCCTTCCCCTCCCTGTGAGGCTCCAAAGAGAAACACTAGGCCCTTGTTAGCTAATGATTTTGCTAAGTGGTTTTGAGTTTTCAAAAATGGTTTTGAACCAGAAGGTAATCAGAGCACATTCGACATACCTGAAGAATTCGCAAAACACGATCTTGGCAAGCCAGTACGGGTAGCGTTGGTAGATTTCTGCAATCAAAGAAATTCAATAAAAATATGGCGCGTATGATTTGTACCAATTCTGTAAACGGTAGACTTTGTAGACTCAGAATTTGTGTTTTACTGACTTCGAAATTTAATTCTCAAAATGGTAGGCTTGGAAGGCCTTCAACATCTTCCACTGGAAAAGGCAGAAGGGCCTGTTGTCTTAAGATTATTTGTTTGATTGGGAAATACATTTTCATTTTTGCGAATGTAAATCAAGGATTTTGTGCAAAGAAAATGATTACAGTGCATGTTAACATTCCATGTGAAATTCACAGCCCACTCCAATTGCTTTAGTTCAATTCTTTCTCATTAAAATTAGGTGAATTTGTTGAAATGTACTCACAGTTTGGCAGGTACGCAAATGATATCATTTATCTTGTCCGGTGACAAAAAGTAATTTTCGTCTTCGCAGTCTCGGTATTGATTGAAGATGTAGTTGCCACACAGGAACAAATCGTTGCCACTCACATACCTGAAGAAAAAAATCGAGAATAGATACACGTTTCTGTACCTGCACGTATTCATTTTCTATTAATATTTTCCTGAAAAACAGAATACCTGTAAAGGTCAGGAAAGAGCCAAAAACAGTTCATCAATGAGATCGTTAAATCTGCAGCTCAAATCCACAGAAATCGAGCTTTTTAACAGATTACAACAGTATGGAGCTTGAACTCCAAAGAACGACCAAACAAAGATGATATTTGTTTGTTTTGTCCGTGATTTTGCTTGATGTATGAGAGAACAAGTATATTTTCTAAAGACATTGCCCCTTGGTCCGCACTTTGCATATTGCTGAGTTTGAATACCAATCTATGAAACAGACAAGCATTTGTATGCTCTTCACGCCTATGATGTAAAATATGGAAGGAATGGAACATATCTTTATCATTAAATTTTTCTTCTTTTCGCGGGTTTTTTTCAAGCTGAAGATTTTTGGAAAATCCATATTTGGAGGCTGTTCTATCAAGAAAAACTCAGGAAATAATTGTATGGATCCAAGTTAGCCCGTAAGCAAGAATTTGCGATATTAATTGCTCAAAACGAGACAATGGTTGTTTTTCTGGAACAATTCAAACAGGGAAACATTTTTTGGGACACCCAGTAGATGAAAGTAATGGGCAACCAATCGGTAAGAAACTTCATTGTTCCAGAATTCGTTGTAAAGTCTTCATCTTGTACAGATTTTGAAAAAATGCGTTAAATAATGGAACCATTATTGTCTTCATTTCTCAAAACTCGGTGTTTCATCGCCCAAGACTTCATTGTGAAAAGGACGGTGTTGCTTTTTCTACCAAGTCAATAAAAACAATCCCCGTTTGAAAAAATACTGATCCCTGAATATCAAAGTGATAATATTGAAAACTGTATTGCATTATTGATGATATATTCAATTAGGTTCAGTAATTTACCGGGCTTCAATCGGTCATTTCTTCCCGTGGATATGGAAGATTTTGCGTACAAAGCTCCTTTCGAAAACCTGCAAAAATGAGCGAAAACGGCGAGCACAACTTCCCTGGTTTTTCTACCTAACTATACTGACACTTACATGTATTCATGTATTTTGTCCTGTTTGGAAATGGAATCCCCCTGAATGAGTTCTTCATACCATGGGGAAGACTGGTTCATCTTCCCAATAGGATATCACGTTCTAAAGCGTGTTCAAGTCATTGCAGTAGACGTAAACATATTAGGGAATTTGCTCATGATTCTAGCACATTGATCCCTTGTAGAATCTGAACGAAATGACCGATTTTATGTCAGCCAGGAAAAATAACTGAACAATGAGATACTGCAAAATATCCTTTCAAACGCCGGGAACTTTTATACTCACCCGGAACTCTAGCTAACGGCTACCAAAAGAACACGAAATGATACGTCATACATAAAGAAACCAGAGCTCTGATTCAATAGTGATTGTCCTTCTTGGTGTTATTGTCTCAACATTTTTAAATCAATTCGAAACGGAAACAAATTTGTCTGGTAAGAACATCAAGTAAGAACTTACATGCTTTGTATACTTTCAGTCAGATTTGTATCAAAACTCAAAAACTGTTTTCCTTTCTTTGTATAACCTCTAACTTCTGCACCAGCAGCCACAAAAATCTTCTCGGATGGCGGCCCTTCAAGTCCACCAAGTTCTAGTCTCAGGATTTTTGTTCCAGGCAGTGTCTTGAATATCATCTAGATAGAAACGTGTGACACGTTAGTTTTTCATTGGATTCATATCACCTTGTGCCTTTTCTTGACAAAAGAGATAAGAAAATGCAGTCACTACATGGAAGAAATCTGCATGTTTGTCCCCTATGTGTAGATATAGCAATCAATTGAATGTAATGTATCAAGGGTATCTGAATTTTGATTTTATGTAAATTTTATGTTAATCTAATTTTGTTTACATTGTATATAAAACTGGCTGTCCGAAATTGTAAAAGATAACTGATGAAGATCTTAATCGAAAAGTTTTGAGGAATGACAGTTTGTGTTCTCATATATCTTTATCATATAGTTTTCATATATCTTATTTTCTGTTGTTTATTGATGGTGCTTTTGGTTTAATCTAGCGTTATCAACTTAACTGTTATTGAAAATGCTTTAAATTACCATTTAGTTGAAAGGTTTGGTTATGATGCTGCATAGTCACTTCAAGCCATCATTATCATCCGAAAAACCAGATTCAAAGAAAATTTCGAATCCCAAATCATTTTGAGTGAAATAATCACCATCATTTTCCAGTCTAAATCTTGTGAAAATTTAATGTGGAGATGGATTTGAAGTCGTCGGTGGAAATCTGTTGTTTGCAAGATGATTGACCTATGTTCCTTATTCAAATCTCATGCTCTGGGGCAACTTTGGAATTTGTCTTTTTTCACATCTTCAAAAATATGGACTGCAAAAGGAGGAGGTACTTCGAGAAATGAATGAATTATCGTATTTTGAAAATGGGTTTCAGAGGGTAGTCATAACTTAAATTGACCAAGCAACATCTCAAAAGATCACTTGAAATTGAACAAATTGTTCGTTTCCTGAATGCAAAAGTAAAAATTTTCCTGTTGAGCAAGGGCAATGTAGTTCTTGAATTCCTAGCAAAGATGGTTGTTCAAATTTCAAGTCACAANTATGTTCCTTATTCAAATCTCATGCTCTGGGGCAACTTTGGAATTTGTCTTTTTTCACATCTTCAAAAATATGGACTGCAAAAGGAGGAGGTACTTCGAGAAATGAATGAATTATCGTATTTTGAAAATGGGTTTCAGAGGGTAGTCATAACTTAAATTGACCAAGCAACATCTCAAAAGATCACTTGAAATTGAACAAATTGTTCGTTTCCTGAATGCAAAAGTAAAAATTTTCCTGTTGAGCAAGGGCAATGTAGTTCTTGAATTCCTAGCAAAGATGGTTGTTCAAATTTCAAGTCACAAAAAAGAAGTTGCACATTTGCATATATATGCATTACAATATGGATAAATATGTTGTGGCGCATTGGTGTAATCATCTGACTTTGCAGCCAGAACAGTCAGGCAGAGTGGGTTCGATACCCGGTAGGACCCCACCACTTGAGCATCATGACAAGGGGTCGCGGACTCGATTAGGTCTGCTCTATTTCTGTGACCCCAGCGCTTGGCGCTGAAAAACGCAACTTCACCTTCACATATGAATAAATACACATTTATAATATGAAATACATGAAAGGTTGTGTATGTCTTTACTTGTTAAAACAGTGCTCAATCCTTGGAATAAACTATTCACATATTGAAAAATACCTTATTTCAAGGCTAACACCAAAAACCTTTGAATGAATGTGTTTTTTCTGAGTATGAAATATAAGATATATTTGTTTTTTCATATGAAGCTTATAAGGTGTGTATGATATATGATACATAACATAAGATATACAATGTAATATAATATGATATAATATGATATACCTGTTTACTTCTTTTCTTCATTCCAAAGCAAGTTATCACACCAGACTGGTCAGCAATAGCCACCTTTTAAGGCAAAGATGATAAAATGCAGAAAGTTTGAAATTTTGAGTTCTATCATTCAAAGAAGTTATTGATGACAAACCAATAACAACAGCTCATTATGTACGTAGATGATGCAAAAAGAGCATTTCTTAGATGCAGTAGATGGAACTACTGTTTCGTTCATTTTCACCATCAACTCTTCAAGTTTCGATTTTGTATGAGGAAAAATCACTGAATTTCTAACATGCAGGAGGATCTGAATGATGCAATTTTCAACAGGATTGATAAGATTCCAATTTCCACGTTTGCCTAAAGATATAGTAACCCTTTAGCACAAGTGCTGATTTCTAAGGGGGCCTTCAGTAAAAACACAAAACTTAATCTAAATTCAAAAGAGCCTAAGGCATAAAAACCTATTTTAGGGAGAATGCTTGCTTTGACTTGCAAGAGGCTATTGCACACTTTTGCTCTCCTGAAAGGAAAGAATTCATGTCCATGTGCAGTTAATTTTCGTTTAGAAGAAGATGGAGCAATGATAGAAGAATGATAGAAGAGACTTAGCGTAGTAGAGTTTGGTAGAGGAGACTTTAGTATCCCTGGGAACGAAAGCAAAGTTTAACAAATAAAAATCAATTCAACTGTCAACAGTTGCGATAAAATGCAAAAGAATAAATGTGTAGATGACAGCCTTTGAGTAACTTCATCAGCAATAAAATACTAACTATGACGAGATACACAGTAGTACAGGCCTTGCAGAAAATAACATGGTTTTCCACCAAAGAACTCTCAATAATTCTTAAGAATATTTTAATTCCTTAGGGATTCTCATTTCATAAAATTTAGCAGTTCCTCCTATGACACAATATATCATATTGTATCTATTTTCATCTTATAAACTTGTACATATTTTTAAATAATGTGGCAAATGATACACACATAATGATTCTTATCAGGATGTGAAGTTAGGAGTCTTAAAAATTCCCATAATTCTAAAGACTTGTTGAGAATTCTTGTTCAGGTTTAGGTTTGATGCTATTGCGTGCAAGGCCTGTACTGTAGGCAAGCATTGTCAGGAACTAAATACCAGAATTATAAGTTCTGCATTTACCTTATTCTGTGATCCTTTCTTTGATGATCCTGGCAGAAGCTTCATAGACTTTGGAGATGTCACTCCAACCTTAAATAAACACGAACACAATTTGAAATTTTGTGTTCAAAATTGTACTAACATTTGTCATACATACTTGTTCAAGGATTGGAATTTAAGGCTGCCTAAACAATGTTGAAGTGTTCTTAGCATCTGATTACTTTTCATATGGGATAGGGATTGTGTTTGCACATTGCTTGAATAATCTGATATGTTTTTGTAACACTCTGGAAAATGCAATCACTCTGCTGTGAAAGTAATTTAAAAATAGTCCTTTTCATTCTGGTGAATCTGATACAATTTTGCATTGGAACCCCTTATTCTGAAGGAAAGCAAGGCAAAACAGAAAACTTAATAATGCAGAGGTAAATCAAACATACTTTCTGCAAAGTGTGGAACAAATCATAACATTATTGAGTGATTGGAAACAAAAACTTTGTAACATTGGTATTGTGTAGATCGTGTGTAAGGCATTCATTTATTGTGGGATAGTCAAGACCAATTCTATATGAAAAGTTATCTGGCGTTGTGTCAATGCAGCCAAATTACCACTCTTAGACTTTCCCAAATGGGAAATGTTGTAACATTATTCAAATACTTCAATGTCTGTCTGATCAGGCAATGCCAATGTTGCCCAACTTTGGCAACAAAAATAATAAAGCACAATTTTCCGTTGTGAATTAGCTTGTTTTCAAATTCTGAATACAAATGTTTGAAAAGGAAAATTCTTACAGCTTATGTTTCATGATCAGTTATGTCTCCAACTTTTAGAAACCGTGCCGTAGCGTTAGCTGAAACTTAAAAGGCTTTTTGTTTTTAGGCCAAATCAGAAAGTGATTTTTGGTTCAACTCAACCCTGCCTGTACTGGAGACCAGCATCTGCGATATCAATTCTACCTGAAGATAGTCTGCTCGGGAAAGGCTTAATTCCATCATCTTGNGCCTAAACAATGTTGAAGTGTTCTTAGCATCGGATTACTTTTCATATGGGATAGGGATTGTGTTTGCACATTGCTTGAATAATCTGATATGTTTTTTACCACTCTGGAAAAGTGCAGTCACTCTGCTGTGAAAGTAATATGAAAAATAGTCCTTTCCATTTTGGTGAATCTGATACAATTTTGCATTGGAACCCCTTATTTTGATGGAAAGCAAGGCAAAACAGAAAACTTAATAATGCAGAGGTAAATCAAACATACTTTCTGCAAAGTGTGGAACAAATCATAACATTATTGAGTGATTGGAAACAAAAACTTTGTAACATTGGTATTGTGTAGATCGTGTGTAAGGCATTCATTAATTGTGGGATAGTCAAGACCAATTCTATATGAAAAGTTATCTGGCGTTGTGTCAATGCAGCCAAATTACCACTCTTAGACTTTCCCAAATGGGAAATGTTGTAACATTATTCAAATACTTCAATGTCTGTCTGATCAGGCAATGCCAATGTTGCCCAACTTTGGCAACAAAAATAATAAAGCACAATTTTCCGTTGTGAATTAGCTTGTTTTCAAATTCTGAATACAAATGTTTGAAAAGGAAAATTCTTACAGCTTATGTTTCATGATCAGTTATGTCTCCAACTTTTAGAAACCGTGCCGTAGCGTTAGCTGAAACTTAAAAGGCTTTTTGTTTTTAGGCCAAATCAGAAAGTGATTTTTGGTTCAACTCAACCCTGCCTGTACTGGAGACCAGCATCTGCGATATCAATTCTACCTGAAGATAGTCTGCTCGGGAAAGGCTTAATTCCATCATCTTGATAGCTTGGAAGACGTCTGCAGTGCAATCTTTGCTTGATCAAGTAGCTGAGTCCCTGACTGATGAGAATCTTTCGCCAAGAAGAGAAACAATTTCAACATTTTAGTCTTTGGACAGCAATGTTGTTGTTGCTGTTCTGATGGTACCATCTTTGTTGTGGAGCAAACACCTGTCTGCTGCTGCGGTTGTTGTTGCTTGACCACTTGTTGCCATGCCACAGCAAATCAACGGAGTTGAAAGCTGGGGGGCGGTGGTGATTCTAAATATAGCTAAAATATAGCCCATTATATTTTATGTTCTCAAGCACTAAAAGCAATAGGAATATTAGACTTTCCCCAAGTCTGTTTCGTCAACTGTAATAAGTCTACCAGAAAGTATATTTCACTTTTCCCTTCATCAATTTTTTTGACGAAATTTTTATGACGAAATAGACATAGGGTAAGTCTATAGGAATATAAAAGATGTGTGCTATTCATTCGTACAATACGTGGAATAGATATTTACTGCATATTTTTACAACATCTTATTTGCATCCGAATCTTTTTACAATTTCTTTTCACAGAATATTTGTAATATTTCCCCAGTTTTCTCTATATACAGATTTCGTGCTTGACAATTCATAAGTAATCTTAAACTTTTGTCCTCTTTGGCGGTGCACACAATTCGCGCAATATGAGAGGATCATAAAGATAAGTTATGTGCCAGTAAAAAGTGTGAAAGATTTTGAATGCGTATTTTCCAGCACATAAAGAGCTATTTATACACCAATCTGAATTTACATGCATAAATTTTTAATGCAAATCTCGAAAACAGATCGTCATAAAACATTTAAAGCATTCAAATAGAAGCATTCAAAACCTTCCACAGACAAACGAAATCCAACAAAACTGTGAAAATATCGAGTTGATCATGAAGTATCTTACAACAAAATGCTTTTATTATCCAATTCATTGCTGAACCAGCCGCCTGTGACAGTGAGTCCCCCATGCAAGTTGGCACTCACTCGTTCATACAAGGTGTCCCAAAATTATTCCTCCATATGTGGCCGTTGTGGAGGAGCTGTATCTTTAATTGTTTTATTTTTGACACAGTTGCATAGATAGGATCAGTTTCAACTTGGATTTGAGACCATTTGAGTCAATCTGACAAGAAAAGTGGTTGCTGATTTATGACAGAGGAAAGGCAAAGTAAATGGTTGCTTCACAAACAGCACTTCTTCTCCAGCAATATCAACGTTTAGGATTGTTGAAGCTGCACGCAGGCTAAGTCAAGTAATATTTTAATGCAAGGGTTCTAGCTAGCCCCGTATCAAAATTTTCTCTACATTTGTAAATGGGTTGGCAGTGTTGTCTATAAGATAAACAACACTATTAATCCTTTTGAAAATGTAGAAAAAACTTGAATTCAATGCTAGAACTCTTTCTTAGAAAATTTACTTCTTTTTGACATTGCTGCACATGTTGTTTTTAAGCAACCGCTTATTTTGCCTTTGCTGTTTCATAAATCAGCAGGCACTTGCCAGGTTGACTCAAACAAGGTCTCAAACTCTAAGCTAAAGCTTATACTATGCAAATGTGTAAAAATGAGGACAGTTCAAGGAACAGCTCCTCCACAGCAGCCACACAAACGCGACACAATCTCTTGGGACACCCTATAATGTCAATACTTTTACAGACTGGTTTCATTGAAATTGGTCAAATGGGATGTAAATATTGAACGGGATCACCCTGATGAGATTTCTGTTTAGAGGTGTCCGTTCGTAAAGAGTTGACCATTACTGTTCCAGAAAGTTACAAACCTTGTATCAGAAGAAGGTTTGCAAGAAAATCCCGCGACATTAATATTTTGCCTGATGAACAGAGGATTACCCTGATGAGATTTCTGTTTAGAGGTGTCCGTTCGTAAAGAATTGACCACCACTGTTCCAGAAAGTTACAAACCTTGTATCAGAAGAAGGTTTTCAGGAATATCCCGCGACATTAATATTTTGCCTGACGAACAGAGAAATACGAAAAATACGAAAAGTCAGTAAGTGTTCCTGTTTATCTTGAATGCCCCAGTTTAAAGGTGAATGGTCCAGTTACTTCAATTCTAATTATAAATAAAATCTGATATCTTTATGTGCATGTAATTATAGATACAAAATATATAACAAATTTCTACAGAGGTCCTTTGCAGTGTTGTCCTTAACCTTCTTGAAAGAAGTCAATCAGAGTGTCCAGGTCATAATTATTCAATAATTCCAGTAAAGGTGTTACTTTGTTCTTCACATTCTGCCCCTACAAGTACAAAATGTAACAAAATAGCAGCAAAATTCTAAAGTTTATCTTATTGACATTTTATTTTGCTGTTATTTTTCATGGTCCTACGTAACAAATAATTATCCTTGAGAAACAAATAAGCCACCCGAACTTGCAGGAATGACTGAAATCCGCTGTTTGAAAAAGATTGGTCTGGATACATACATTTGTTCCGAGCCCAGGGGAGGTATTTGACTTTCATTGGTACGGGAGTGTGCACTTCAAGAAATAGTTTTTCACCCGGCTCTAGAGCCCCCCCCCCCACCCCCAAATGATAGCCGGCTTTAGAGAAAATCGTCGAAAAGTATATACCAAAACCTAAAAATATATTGAAAATCAATGAAATAACAAAATCTATTATACAATGCACCTTTTGACATACGGCTCTACAAAACTTGCCTTCTTTGTATACCCGGCATTGGAAAAAAGAGGAAAAAACGATACCCGACAATGAATACATCCCGTCAGCAAAATATAAGTAACTTCCTCTCCCCCCCCCCCCCACGGTGGGGGGTTCCAAATGCAGACTTGCTAACTTCATAAGATTTCTACTGGAAGCATAAACTTGTTATAATGCCCAATTTATCTTTTAATTAAGACGGTCCAACGTCAACGTTCATCCCCCAAGAAAGCATCGCTCATTAAAGTGAGTAGAAAGAACCACGTCACAAGTATTAACTGGAATCTAATGGAATAAAAACTTAATGGTGTGTTTGTCTCTACCCTACCAGTATCATGGTAAAGTTTGTTCCGTGATAGTGGTAGCATTAGGTGTTTCCAGCAGATTAGAATATTAATCTTAATTAAATTTTTAAATTTAAAACTAACCTTGAACTTGTGTTTGTCAATAAAAAGATCGGTGATGATCCCTGGAAAATAAAGTGAGATGGATTACTACAAAATGAAATTTTCTGCAAGACATAAAACTGTAGTGCATTTGTAAAGAAATCTATATCACTTTGTGTACTACAGAGAACATCCCATCCAATCATCCGTTCTGCTTAGATTTACCATAATCATAGTAGAAAAGATACAGTCGCTGCTGTTGTTAACATTGCTGCTTGGTGTTCAAAGCATAAAACTTTAGCCTCGGAGCATCTCTTTCTCACCATGATGTTCGTGTCTTCCTGGCAATATCGCACACAATTTCAAATAATCGCTTCTTCGTTCCAAGAAGTTGTATCGCAACGAAAAATATCCTGTTATACTAGTCCCTCTCTCGTTCAACTGCTTACAGTACAGCATGTCCCAAAAACTTCTGCCTTAATTGGGTGGATGCTGCGGAGGAGCTGTAAATTCTATTGTTCTGTTACTGATACCATGGCATTATAGGATAGGCTTTAACTTGGAGCTTGAGACCCTATTTTAGCCAATCAGATAAGTGGTTGCTCATTTATCGCACAAAAAAGTCGAAACAGTGATTGTTTAAAAAACAGCACTTTCTTCGTTCCCCAAAAATATAAAAATCACATGAAAGTTTGAGTCTTGTATTTGCATTTTTGGTACATTAAAAAATGTCTCATTGTTATAATGTTATCAGTAAACATTTTACAATTAACACTTTTCAAATTGTNCATTTGTAAAGAAATCTATATCACTTTGTGTACTACAGAGAACATCCCATCCAATCATCCGTTCTGCTTAGATTTACCATAATCATAGTAGAAAAGATACAGTCGCTGCTGTTGTTAACATTGCTGCTTGGTGTTCAAAGCATAAAACTTTAGCCTCGGAGCATCTCTTTCTCACCATGATGTTCGTGTCTTCCTGGCAATATCGCACACAATTTCAAATAATCGCTTCTTCGTTCCAAGAAGTTGTATCGCAACGAAAAATATCCTGTTATACTAGTCCCTCTCTCGTTCAACTGCTTACAGTACAGCATGTCCCAAAAACTTCTGCCTTAATTGTGTGGGTGCTGCGGAGGAGCTGTAAATTCTATTGTTCTGTTACTGATACCATGGCATTATAGGAAAGGCTTTAACTTGGAGTTTGAGACCCTATTTTAGCCAATTAGATAAGTGGTTGCTCATTTATGGGACAAAAAAGTCGAAACAGTGATTGTTTCAAAAACAGCACTTTCTTCGTTCCCCAAAAATATAAAAATCACATAAAAGTTTGAGTCTTGTATTTGCATTTTTGGTACATTAAAAAATGTCTCATTGTTATAATGTTATCAGTAAACATTTTACAATTAACACTTTTTAAATTGTAGAAAAATTCCTACACAGGAATACAGCCCTTTCATGCAGTATTCACTTGATATGACGATCAGACCATGAGCAACAAGTGTTTATCAGTGTGAAATTTTAATCAGTGGCGAGCTACCATAACCAAATGTTTTTGTTTACTTTGAGCTTACTGTATTTTTCACTTGGTAGTGAGCCACCTTATCACTGTTTTGCGTTTTTTGAAATTTTCAGTAGTGAGCCACCTTGGATCTGCACTTAGAGGATTTGCCCGATGGCACACTACTGACATTTTCCAAATCATGAAACAGCGATAAGGTGGCTCACTACCAAGTAAAAATAAGTTCAAAACAAACAAAACATAATTGGTTAAGGTGGCTCGCTACTGATAAAAGTTTCACATTGACACACTCTCTTTGTATCCTATTGCTCATAATTTGACATTTTTGGACAACAAATTAGTGCTATTTTCAAAACAATCACATTTTTTACTTTCGTGTGACAAAAATCAGCAACCACTTGCCACATTTACTAAAACAAGGTCGAAAACGCCAATGTGAAAACTGTCCTATGCAACTGTATCAGAAACAAGACGACAGAAAAATCAACGCCTCCGCAGCAGCCACGCAAATGGGGCATAACTTTCCGGACACCCAGTACAATGTGTGTCTATGTTAGACTCATATTACATAAGCCCCTCTAGCTTTCGCTTTCGCTTGCTGTTGTTGTTGTTGCTGTTGTTGTTGTTGTTGTTGTTATAGCTTCAGTTGAGCGACAAGGCAGACAACAGTTCTGTTGTAGCGACAAGACAGTTTGGGGAGCGAAACAAGAGACTTTTGGAATGAGTCTATGTCTATGTTTCTTGTAAAAAATCATTTTTAAACAACTGAAATAAGAAGGATACCGTATAGTCTCTCAAGGTGATAAGGTTGTTTCTTGAATTCTTCTTGTAGTTGATCAGAATTCTCTAAAATGATAGAATAGAAAGAGTCTGGTCTGTTAACTAGTTCTCCAGGCAAATTGACTGATGGTAGGAGCGAACAGAATGGATACAATCAATTAATACCAATAGCCATGGGTAATTTCTGCACAGGGAAAACTTGTATCGTTCTGTGGAAGAGGTTTCGAAAGATCTCTTTCATTACCTCCTACGTAGCGGTATGTAATTTAAAATTTGTAATTTGTAAATTTGTAATTTGTAATTTGCTGCATGGCAGGACGAAATATTGGCATAATATAAATTAATCATATTTGCTGTTGTTTTTTGTCGCATTGCGGTGTTTCTGCCTTTAAACTTATGTAATTTTCCGCCTCCAAAAGCATAAAGCTGCAACAATCTAGTCTGTGCGCAGACTTTGCTTGTTTTCTCCTGCGCAGTAAGTAAGGTCTGTCAAGCATGGCTACAGTGTTTTTCAACAATATTAGCTCAAACTGCACACAGACACTTTTAACCTCAAACAACCTCTTCCACTCTTCATTGACAAATTTCAAATGGGTCTTAAGCCAACTTCTTGATGTGATCAATCTTTACTGAAATATCAACAAGTTTATAAAAAAATGAAGTGTTTCAAAATCCCTCTGTGTAAACAATTGGATGGCTTGGCATAAATCGAGAATTCGTGAAAGCCGAAAGGCGAAACGAATCATTTACTTCCGATGGAGATTCAATGGAGGTTTTTAATATCTTTTTCACGTATTCTGGCAATCTAGCATTTTAGCTTAAAATCTTGATGCACTTAAACTGTTTTTCCTATGGTGAGAAAAACATAAGACCATCCGTACAACTACTTTAGTTTTTCTGCTTTCATTTCGATGTAGAGGCTGCTAAACAATGAATTTTCCTAATAATTTCAAAACAAATATGATAAACTGCCGTACCTAATATTTCTTGATATTCTTGTGCAAGGAAACTTGTGTCACTCTCACAAACCTGCAGTTCCTAGAAAATCGAAATAGAAAATACTAAGTTACTTCATTTTTCGTTAGAAATCTTATTTAACACTCATGATGGAGAATAGTTTTGATCAAAAATCAATCGGAAGCGTGAGAGCAATAAGTACAGGGAAGGCTCAGTGGCAGCACCCTTGACTAACAATTATTTGATGGGTGGTGTTTCGAATACCCGCCCTGTCAAACCTGCTATCTAGAGTGACGAGAGTCTTCATCTCTCTGTAATTCCCATTCAAATCGAAGTTGCACAGGCGGCACAAACAATAGATAACCAAAGAAACAATATCTGTCACTCTTATGGTTTATGATTTCGAAATTTGATAACGTACTCAAATGAGTGCTGGCACTGATCTTTCCCCGTACTCATTGCTGCTACACTTTCGATTGATTTTTGATTCAAACTGTTCTCCATCACGAGTGTTAATTAAGATTCCTAATTGAAAATGAAGTAACTCAGCCTCAGCCTCAAGTGATTTGAAATGTAAGATACGCTGTGATTTCGAAAAATATTCAAAACTTCTGAAAAGTCCAACGGTAAAATCATATGTCAATAGCTAAAGTTTCTATCAAGCCATTCAACTGGAAGAAACAGGTTATAGAATTTTACACCCACCCTTTTATCTCGATTTAAAGATTTGGAGCCTATGCTCTTTTATGCATGTCCTTACTCTATACCATTTCAACAGCAACTTCAGGATACGTTTTGCAATATCAACTTCCAACAAATAACAATGAATGAACCTCTTACCTTCAAGCCATCAATTAACTGTACTTTCTGTGCCAACAACAATTGGTAATCAAATTTAGGGTGAATTCGTTTGAGTACATTTGGGACAGACTCTTCGTTGAGCTCTGTTTGAAGAATTCAATATCGTGATCAAAATTTAAGCGGAAAAGATATGGTAAAGGTTGGATATGTTAAATTAGAGTGGTCTATAAGTTGCATAAACATAACACCGAGATGAGTGATATTGTTTCATTGGCTGTGCTTACTTTCTGCTAAGAATCCCTCAAAAGTCTAAGATCCTTCATCAAAGACCCTAAAGATATAGCACGAGAGCTGTTGGACTTGTTTTCAAGGATTCTGCGCTGAAACCATTTTATAAAATCACTCGTAACTCGTAACTCGCAGTGAAGGTGAAGTTGCGGTTTTTAGCGCCAAGCGCTGGGGTCGCAGAAGTAGAGAAAACCTAAGCGAATTCACGACCCCTTGTCATGTCGCTCAAGTAATGGGGCTCTACCTGGGATCGAGCCCTGTCCGCCTGACAGTTCTAGCTGCAAAGCCAGAGGATTACACCACTGCGACAGCTTAGAGCTTACGAACAATATAGAACATAACCAATGTTGAAAAAATAAGCTTCTGAATATAAATTGGCGTGTAATCTACACAATGAACATTTGTTTGAAAAAATGAATTGGAAAATGTTTGATAACGGGCTATGCTCAAAACATCGTGCTTGCTTCAATTCATATCAAAGTGCTTATATTTTACTTTATTCACTCTGAAGATGCCTTAAATACTCCATATTCACTCTGCTCTGAAGATGCGTTATTGAGCGAAACTAGTGAGCACTGAAATAAAGAATAAAAAGGGCTAAAGACCAAATTTATGCATGTTTTCTTCGAATGGTTCGGCCTGCTTCAACGGTACACTATAGATTACTCTTGCCTAAGAGCCATCAATTTCAGATTTTTCATTATCCTTAAAGTCCAGAATGATAGTTCGCATTTCTTTCTGACATCTGTGACCAAATGATAGCCTTAATATGCAAACGGAATTTGATAGGCTAGTAGTCGTCAGTGCTTTTTACAGCATGCTTCAAAACCATGCAGCCCTAAAAAGAGCTAAATTTGTTATTCTAAAACCAGTCACAAGATTAGCTATCCCTGGGAAGATAGCTTAGAATTTGACATTTACATGCNATCACGAGTGTTAATTAAGATTCCTAATTGAAAATGAAGTAACTCAGCCTCAGCCTCAAGTGATTTGAAATGTAAGATACGCTGTGATTTCGAAAAATATTCAAAACTTCTGAAAAGTCCAACGGTAAAATCATATGTCAATAGCTAAAGTTTCTATCAAGCCATTCAACTGGAAGAAACAGGTTATAGAATTTTACACCCACCCTTTTATCTCGATTTAAAGATTTGGAGCCTATGCTCTTTTATGCATGTCCTTACTCTATACCATTTCAACAGCAACTTCAGGATACGTTTTGCAATATCAACTTCCAACAAATACAAAGGAATGAATCTCTTACCTTCAAACCATCAATTAACTGTACTTTCTGTGCCAACAACAATTGGTAATCAAATTTAGGGTGAATTCGCTTGAGTACATTTGGGACAGACTCTTCGTTGAGCTCTGTTTGAAGAATTCAATATCGTGATCAAAATTTAAGCGGAAAAGATATAGGCTGGACATGGTTAATTAGAGTGGTCTCTAAGTTGGATAAACATACCACCTGGAAGAGTGATATTATTTCATTGACTATGCTTACTTTCAGCTAAGAATCCCTCAAAAGTCTAAGATCCTTCATCAAAGACCCTAAAGATACAGCACGATAGGTGTTAGACTTGTTTTCAAGGATTTAGCGCCAAGCGCGGGGATCGCAGAAGAAGAGAAAACCTAAGCGAGTTCGCAACCCCTTGTCATGTCGCTCAAAGTAATGGGGCTCTACCTGGGATCGAGCCCTGTCCGCCTGACAGTTCTAGCTGCAAAGCCTGACGATTACACCACTGCGACAGCTTAAAACTTGCGAACAACATGGAACATAACCAATGTTGAAAAATTAAGCTTCTGTATATAAATTGGCATGTAAACTACACAGTGAACATGTGTATGAAAAAAGACATTGGTAACTGTTTGATAACGGGCAATGCTCGAAACATCGTTCTTGATTCAATTCGTATCAAAATGCTTATATTTTACTTTATTTAGTCTGAAGATGCCTCACTTATTCGCTATTTTACTCTGCTCTCAAGATGCCCTAGTGGGCGAAACTAGTCGGCACTGAAATAAAGAATAAAAAGCGCAAAAGACCAAATTGATGCATGTTTTCTTCGAATGGTTCGGCCTGCTTCAACGGTACACTATAGATTACTCTTGCCTAAGAGCCTTCATTTTCAGATTTTTCATTATCCTTTAAGTCCAGAATGATAATTTGCATTTCTTTCTGATATCTGTAACCAAATGATAAAGTTAATATGCAAACAGAGTTTGATATGATAGTAGTCGTCAGTGCTCTTTGCAGCATGCTTCAAAACCAGGCAGCCCTAAAAAGAGCTAAATTTGCTATTCTACAACCAGTCACAAGATTAGCTATACCAGGGAAGATAGCTTAGAATTTGATATTTACTTGCCAACAACAGAGATTTGAAGATAGGCCACGTAACCAAACTTTGCTAGTTTTCCAAGCAGAGGTACTATCTTTGGGACTCCCGGTATGTTCTGTATGTAAAGACCATACTCACCATATGTAATATTGAGGTTGATCTTTTTCTTTGTTGCTTCTTTTGTTAAAACATCTTTTAAAATGGAAATTGTTGAAATGTTATCTGATCTGAAGATTGCTTGTCCTTTTCTAAAATGAAAAAAAAAATCGTATCAAATTGCAGAAAAGAAATATTTACCCAAAGGTAAAAACATTTTCTCTTATGCTGGTGCTATCTCTTTTTATTAACCCGATACAAAGATATTTAATGTTTCGTTCTTCCCTGACCATCCCCTCGGAATACCTCCAGGAATCTGCTCAAAAAATATTCCGTCCCCAGACCCCAGGGCATTTGACTGTAAATGTTCCCTGGCCCCGGGGCATTTGACAATAGCACAAACTTTCGCATGAACAGCTAAGGGGAATGGTATGCTCTTGGTGCCCGGCGCTCAGGCATTTGTCAAAATAATTTTGCCTTGCTCCTGGGAATTTGTGCAAGAAATCTTTTGTTGACCACAAGGGAGATGGTTAGGGTAGGAATTGAAACAAAACATAAGTTAAGAAGATAATATTTCTCCCCATCATCTTCTTGATCGTAAAAGAATAAATCTTACTTGTAGCTGCATTCCAAATGAGTCTCCAGGAAAGTTGACATAAAATTGAATGTAACTTGATCTCCTGCCGGTGTCCTAAAATCAGTGAGTTAATGATACACGATTTTGTTAAAATCAGAAAAAATGACATTTTTAAATCTTTAATCAACTTAAAGGGTAGGATAGCCTTAACAATAAAGAACTAAATACGATGGCCAAAGGCAGTAACAACATGGAAACTTACAATCAGAACAAATTGATTATATGAACAATTTACTTGATTCGTTGTTTCTGCCTTGCGATTATTGTATCAAATTTACCGGGTGACCCAAAAAACTTCACCAGCTAAAATCCTAACTGGCTTCATGAATTGAAAATTGTTGAAAAATGCTTTGTATCACCGTTTAGTTGAAAGGCTTGGATATCTTTTGAAACGCTACATGGTCACTTTCAGCTATGATTACAGTCTGAAAAACCAAATTTAAAGAAAATTTTGAAACCCAGATTTCTTATTTAGAGTGAAATATTTGCCATCATTTGTGAAACGTAACGAAGAGATGGATCTGAAGACGTTGGTGGAAATGTGTTGTTTGCAAAATGATTTACCTCTGTTCCTCATTCAAATTTCGTGCTCCCATGCAAATTCGGAATTTGGCTTCTTTCGTATCTTCCAAAACATGGACCGGAAAAGGAAGGGTCAGTTCGAGAAATGAATGGATTACCATATTTTTGAAACTAGTTTTCAGAGGGTAGTCAAAATTTAAACTAACCAAGCAACATCTCAAAAGCTAGCTAAGCCCTTCAACTACATGCTGATAATGATGATGAGAATGATGCTGATGATGATATTGATGATGATGATGATGATGATGATGATGATGATGATGATGATGATGATGATGATGATGATGATGATTATGATGATAATATTGAGGATATTGATGATGATGATAATGATGATGACGAAGATGAATAGGGCATACCTTTCAGGAACTTCTGGCAGGCACATATGAATCCAAGAATGTACTTCAGCAAGACTGAACGGACCAGTTAGCTTCAGGGAATTATGTGGTCTGTCATGAAATAGTAGGAATAATCTGAACACTTTCTCAAACATAAAGTTAATAGGTAAACTGACTTTAGAAATTGCGTTCCAAAATAACTTAAATCTTACGCAAAGCGATTTCTTTACAGATTATCACGTGACCCATCCTCTTGAGGAAAGTTTCTTTTCATTCAAGTTAAAAACTTCGTACCATGAAAAGCGTGGTGCATCAACAGACAAAGAGATGATTTAAAAGTGTATGTTCACTTGACCTGAAGTGGGTATAAGAAAACGTTTGGTGAATTTGGGAATCTTGCCTATGATTTTAGTACGTTTTTCAAGGTTTTTCGAAGGGATATTTTTCAAAAAATCCCTTGTAAAATCTTAATGAAGCGACTGATTTCAGCCAGGAAAAATTCTAAAAGTTATTGAGCTATTCAGCTAGATATTGCAAAATATTATTCCTTATAGATTCAGGGAGCAGTAGCCTTTCAAACTTCGGGCCTTTTTTTACTCACCCGGTATGAAAACACCGAAAGCTTTTTGTCTGGCACTAAGAGAATGAAAGGTTGAATGGTAGCAGAGCAGTAAAGAAATATTGATATCGAGCAGTTAGAGTGACAGACTCATTGCAGAGTCCCAGTTATCAAAATAACAACAACACTTGACTCTCTAATCAGTCTACCAAGCAACACTGTATGAGCAATAAGCAGCGTGCAGTGCGCAACAATAATCCTCCAGGTTTAATTAGTATTTATTGTTTGACTTGACCATGATTAGTTCTTTCACCAGGGACGAAGGAAGTATCTAAAACTTGGGGGGGGGGCACTACACTTGAAGGGCACTTTTTCATTAAACTAAAAGGGCACTTCCTGAAAATAAAAAGGGCACTTCTTTGTTTATTGCAAAATCTTGGGGGGGGGGGGCACGTTCCTACGTCTCTGTCTTTCACCCTTATCTTCTTTATGCTCTATCCTTTATGCAATTCACTAAAGCTTAAACTGTTTCACTTGCTCTCGAGAATGGTAGCAAGAAATTAAAATACCATCGTAGGCTTGGGATCTGTGCGTTGCCTCAAACTGTTGTACCGAATGAGTAAAAAAAAGTTAACACGTTTGGCAAGCTGTGGAATAAAAAGTATATTGCCGATATTCAAAACTAATAACATGTTAATCTATCAGTCAAAGGCAAACTTAGATGTAAAAATTTTGCTTGGTAAAATCACTCATCTTTTGGACCCAAGAGTAAGGGGTTTGTATGGGGAAGGGAAATTCCACGTTGGATTCTGGTCCATCATTTATCTGTCATTGAAATATAAATTCAATACCATTGTCTATTTCAGAAATGAAATTTTAATATAAATGGCAAGTACATATCATGGACCAGGACCGAGCGTGGAATTCTCGTTCCCATACAAACCCCTCACCAGCATTTTCCTCATTTCTGGGTCTAAACGATAAATGCTTTTACTAGAAACCAAATAAAATTTTCGTATCTAAGTTAGACTTTGACTGATAGATTAACACATAAATTTTGAATATCGGCCACATATTTTTTATTCCATAGCCCACCAAACATGTAAACTTTTTTGACTCGACCGGTCCTTAAAATCACATGAAATGAATGACAAATAAGGATCAGACACATTGGTTTATGGAACCTGCCTTTACCTTGTATCATAAATTTTCAACGGAAAATTCTCGCTGCACCTAGGAACAAAGAAGTTTTACCTCTCCTCGTCAAAGTTATTCGTCCTTTGGTGCAAAGACAAAGGTTTGATCTGATGTTGACTGACTTGGCAAGTTTTTGGTAGAGTGTTAGGCGCCACATAGACTTGAAGAGTGCCGTAGTGTCCCTCGATAGTGCCTATCTAAAATGATAAGGAGAATCTACCGGGTGAATGAAACATAGAAAATGTTTGGACGTTGAAAAACCAGTAGCTCTCAAAACTTTTGTCAGATTCCTGAAACTGAAAATATTTGTTTAGCTAATATATCAACTTAGGTAAGAAAATTCAGTTTGTCAAAATCCACGAAGGGAAAACCCCGCATATTTCAGAATAGAATGGCCGATTTCAGTCAGGTAAATTTAAAAAAAGATTTGATAGTGTCCATCATTGAGTGATATATTTGCCAATGGTATCGTCTTGATATCCAGGGAGCAGTGGCCTTTCAAACGCGGATTGTTTGTTTTTTATTCACCCGGTATTTTCAAATAATATAGTGGCTGTTGTAACAAGGGCAGATTTTGCACTACAATAGCATCAGTCGATTAGCGACAGCAGACAAAGGAAATTCTCTCAACCATAAATTCAAAACAAACAAAGCTGTAAAAGTTTTTCTAAAACCCAAGTAGCTAGCGCGCTCGTTGTGCAATCCAGAAATTGTTCTTAAGCGCAAACAGGAAGATATATCGAAAGAAGAAGGAGACATCTACACATCTGCATTGTGCATTTTATTTCTTTGGTTCAGAAGCCGATTGGGAGGCGATTCAATTTTCATATCTTTTTGGGCATAATAAAAACACTTACTGCTCAGCGTTAGAACCAAAGAAATAAAATGCCTGAGGTAGATGTTTAGATATATCCTTCTGCTTTTGATATACGCTCATGTTTGCTCTTAAATACAATTTCTGGAATGCACAACACGCGCACTAGCTACTTGGATTTCAGAGAAACATTTGCAGCTTTGTTTGTTTTGAATTTCTGGTTGAAAGAAGTTCTTTTGTCTGCAATCGCTAATCGCTTTGAATTGCGGTGTCAATCAAAGCCAACTCATGCTATTGTCTTGCCAAATCTGTCCTTGTTGGCTGTTGTAACTTAGTTCTTCAGCATTTTAATTGTCATCGCCATGATGCGTACCAACATTTTCATTAACAGTTAGAAATTCAGATATATGTTCTAAACTGCGCTATAAGAACTCTAAAAAGGGCAAGCAACAAGGACAGAATCAGCTACTTCTGACTCACACCTCAATTCAAAGCGATTAGCGACTGCAGGTAAAGGAAATTCACTCAAGCAGTAATTCAAAACAAATAAAACCTCAGAAGTTGCTCTGAAACCAGTAAGGCACTGTCGACTTGTGCAATCGAAAAGTAATTTTTAAGAGAAGTCATGAATTTATCATGAAGAAGCCTTAAAGATCTGCCTCGTAGATTTTGACTACTTGATTCTGAAGCCGAGCAAAAGGCATTGCAATTCTCGTAAATCTAGGACTTAAATGAAGCAATTACTACTTAGCTCCTGAATCAAATAAACAAAATCTGTCACGCACACCTTTAGAATAGCAATTCTTCTNTAAATTTGAAAAAGGATTTGATAGTGTCCATCATTAAGGGCGTATTCTTTTGGGCATCTGAAGTCTGCGAAAGTCTTCCGAACAGACCTTTAGAATTGTCAGTCTTCTAGCGTTAGCAAA